>JAPFRW010000154.1:0-73862 GCA_030778065.1 Akanthomyces uredinophilus | reverse complement strand
GGGCGTGGCTGCCCGAGTTTCAAAGTGATAGAAAAAAGCGGGTTGTGGCTCACCAGTGGACATCGGCCAGTAGGATGAAGCCCGCGAAAATTGAAAATACAAAACTGGCAAAAGACGAATCAGGTCCCGTTGTTGGGCTTTTGCCGAGACGTCTGCGCCAGACCAGATAGGGAAGAGCTTGCTAGGCAGGGCTGGGCAGCGAGTCAAAGTCTGTAGGTTGCCGCGGACAGCCGGCGCCACTTGTAAATGCGAGCTGAGGGGCCGCCTGCTTGATTGCAGACTATTCATGCCTTTTCTTCTTCTTCTTCACTTTATCAGTAGATACTATTCATGATGCAGATGCCGAAGTGTACTTTTTCATGGGAGTTGAAAAGGCGTTGGCTCATGAGAGCTTATCACGGCGGCTTTTAGTATGGGGAGCTCGTTTCAGCAAGTAGGCGAGGCCGAGAGGTTCGGTCTGATTATGGAACATGGCTATAATGCTGGTCGAGTTATTGTTCCGGCGCCGTGTGGGTGAAGGGAACGATGGGCTTTGTAATATTTGGCGAGGGTGACGGAGCAACTGACGGTAGAGCTCTGGCAGCTACGGTACACGGACTGATCACAACGATGCTCAACCAGACGACAGGGACCTTTGCCGCTTCTAGGCCATTTGTAATAACAAGGCACGTCGCAGACTGGGATAGCAATGATATGTCGGCAGCTCGTGTAAGTACAGTGGGTGGCAGGTACCCAACAAACCCAGGTACAGGTACTGTTACGGGCTGCGGACGGCGGACGACCCGCTGGCGGCGCCATCTGCCACGGCCAGCCCGGGGCCCCGTGCGAACCCCCGCTTCAGCGGTGTTGATGGCAATTTGGCGGTCGCGTCTTGGCGAAGGTGCGCTATAAGCTGCCACCCGACCGCCCCTAGGCTTGGTTACAGCGCCTGGATTGCAGTGCAGTGCTCAAGTCAACTCTGGTTGGCCACAGCACAGCATCACCATGTGCCGACTAGGTACCTTACCTGTACCTACGGCGCTTGTACACGTCGTGACCATTTGCCATTTGGCAGCCCAAAACCATTGTCAAACCGGCCGCCTCTCTCGCTCGTCTCGCCTCACCCTCGCTGAAACACTCTTGAATTCTACCAGAGACAGTCGCCCGACACCTTTCACTTCTTTTCCTTTCTCTCATCATCCTTCATCATCCCATTCTTCTCTGCCTCACTTCGGCTCTCGTTACATCCATCAAGGCCATCCCGCAGCCCATCACGCGATGCCCCTCCGCAGCAGCACATCCCACACCTTTTGCTAGTCAACCACCAGGGCCGGCTCTCGTCCCTCCGATCCGCATGCGAACGCCCGTTTGTGATACCAAGATGGATAGCTCTGCTCCCGACCTGCCAACCTTCCCCTGACTGCGACCCAGCCCTACTCCTAATCGGCATGGGTTTGCTTCTGTTCGGATTCAACGTTTTGGAACTCGAAACCCGATGAACTACCTCGGCTCCTACTGTTGGCCTGCAGCAGCAGTGACAACATGACAGCAGTGGCCTCATTCGACACTCGAGATTTCACAATGGATGCCTCTGCCGCAGGTGATGCTGCCCACTGCGCGACACTGGTGCGTCCTCCACTGTAGCCACACGCTACCCATGCGAACACCGCCGCACACCCTCCCCGCACAACATAACTGTGATCCTAGGCCACGATTCGGAGCCCTGCCTGGTTACAAGGATCGAGGCTTTCTACACCGTAACAGGCCATCTAGTCATGCTCATTTGACAACCGACCTCGGCACTTCCCACGTTGCTTGCCCAAGGACAGAGAAAACGGCAGCTGCACCATCGGGCATGCATTTGCACAAAGATTAGATCGGCTTGACCTGTACATGCGACATGTCGCCATGTACACTTTAAAAGGCAGCTAATCTTTCGGCAGGGCTTACACACGATACATCACAAACGGCCAAGAGTCGCGATTCGCCAGGGCAGAGAGCGTGACCTGCTCGTGCTTGAAGCACTGACCTGCCAAGGCCATGTGTCGACATCGATTGCATCGCGCCGCAGGCCGGACTCAGCCATCGCTTCACCCGGCATTCGCGATATTGATCGACACTGATATCGGCCGACGGACTACCACTTCCCACCAACATTAGTCAATCAATTGCCATTGCGAGTGCCCGTTGCGTTTATTTGACAGACAAAGCTCAGGCTGATGCGGATGATTGACATCCAAGACATTACTCTCCGGCCTAGCGCTAGCCTCTGCACCATCAAAGTCAAAGAAACTGCCGTGCTGTGGAATGCTCCTGATCCACAAACCGCTTACTGGTAAACATGCACGTTCGCTAACTAGCCAATGGCCTACGGTGCCTCATTTGCCCGTTGCACTTTGCAGGGCAGACAGTGAACCGAGCGGCATCGTTTATAATCCTTTTCACACAGATCTACGACTCTCATAACAGCGTCACAATGCTGCAACGGTGCCCGCTCGCTCAAGCTATCTGATATCAGTCGGGTCTGGCCAAGCTCGCAAGAGAGACGTGGAGGTTCTTCAGCCGACCAATGCGCGAGCCCGCACCGAGCTACTTACCCTCAAGGTACAATGATCGTTCCAGATACATCTTCGTTGTCGGTAGGTGGCCACATCATGGCGCTACGTCTACGAATCTGGGCCATATTCTGACATGCATATCGATTAGATGCCTGACTGCTCGCTCGACGCTACCCATTAAGGTTTGCTTCAGCCTCCCAGTAGGCTGAAGGCCCGAGCAACGAGCGGTATCGATAAGGCCACGAGTCTCTTATTGGCGCGCATGGCACCTCTACTTCAGCCGCCAAGTTCTCGATTTACGAACATTGGCACCGCACGTAACCTCTTGCCAAATCGGGTTGACCCGTGCGAATCAGGCTCGAGCCAGCAAGGCGGCCGAATGCTAGCCTCTCCCGAGTCAGGCTTCCCGTTATACCTCGGTCGATGTCCGCATTCTCGGCCGTGACGGACGGAGAAGAGCAAGACCTTACCAAAGCCCTCTTACACCAAGCGACTACAGAGACACATCTAGCCATGCATTTGCGCTAATCGATCGTGCAGAAGCGTATGCCGACCCGAAGCAGCATGTCTGGCCAGAGCCTTGACGGTCGTAGCCTTTGCTCGCTAATATGTCTGTAGATAACACTGTCAGCCTCAATGGAACTCTGCGCCGTCCCTCGGGTGTGTTGTAAACCAGATTCACTAGTCACGCATATTTTACTTGAGTTGTCCGCCAAATGGTTTGTGCTTGATTTGTTCACGGAGGTCAGACCGGCTGCATGCAACAAGGTTTGACGCCGCCCAAGAATGGGCTCCAATCCCTACCTATTCGGTGCACTAAAATTGGGGACTGCCGTTCAGAACCGGGACCGACAAGTTAACCAGCTTTCGAAAAGAAATCTTCAACGTGGAGGCGGCGGGGTAGCAAAGCTTAATGGTCTGAAGCTTGCAATTACAAGTTGGGGGTATTGGATCATGTTGATTGCGTTGCTAAGAATACGCTGGCAGGTAACGTTGAAGCTGTTAAATCACCACTGTGTGTGTGTTTGCCAACAGCACTTCCGTATTAGGCAATGTCGGCAAAGCTTTCTATCGGCCCCGAGAATTTGCTGCTCCACCCTGGCGGCCTGTCTTTGCTCAAGGAGGGAGCACAGCCTCGTATGCTTAAGTCGAGGTTTCCCTTGTCTTTCAGTCGCAGAAATCTAGTAAAGTCTCACGAAAACCAATAGCATGACGACCCCGCGTCAGTTGTGTACGGATTTCTCGCATCAGGACAGCCACAGCGAGGTAAACTTCTTTAGAAGCGGCGGCGTGCGCTAACAGCGCGGCGAGGCCGAGAAGCAATTGGCACGACCGCGCCGCGAGCAAGCCACAAGATCCAAACTGGCCCGATGGGGGAAGACACAGCGGCTAGTGTCTCAATCGACATGGGGAAAGTTGGGAATTGCATGATTCGAATGCTGTTAGTCATCATCCAGCGGTGCACTGATATGGTTTCTCCGTCCGTCCAACCAAATTTTGGCCTCGGATGAGATTCTGTCCAACCCACCAAACAAACCTATCCAATGCCGGCGCTAGCTCTCCAACGCCGGATAAACGTTTTCGCTTCTCGTTTGGGCTGTGCTTTGGGCCTTTTTCTGCCTCTTCAGCAAGTCCCCGCTCTTTCGCCGTGGCGTTTGACTTTGGGCCGTGGACAGACAGCTGGGTCAGTGAGCGCAGCATTGTTGCAATTTTCCGTCCGTTCCGCGTTTCGCCATGTCTGTGCCTCTCTTCATTGCCCACACCTCCTGCTGTCAATGTTGAAAGAACCGTTGAATGACAAAACTCTAAATATGACGATGAACAAGCAACCTTTAGTGGCGCGCAAAATACACCGGGTTCAAGACTAGCGCAGCTTCAGCAAGCGAGTTTTGTCGAATTACTGGGCGCTAATCGTTCAACCTTCAAAATAGATCCGCTAGCTACAGAATCTGCAAGTCAATCCAACGGTTTGGACCGCATGATTCATGCCATCTGTCATCCAAAAGCAGCGCATCATCGGCCACCCCGCCATTGTCAACGCAGACGACACTTGAACACACAATTCGCATCGCGATGTACCGAGACCCGAGCAAAAAACGCCACTTTCTTTTTTAAGATGGTATCTAGGCTCTTGAGAAAATTGATGTGAAAACGACTGCCATGTCATGGGCATCGGCCGATACGGCGCCGCGCTCCACACAAAGTCCAAGTTGCTGTCACAGATCTGTAACAGCGCGAGGCGCAATTGTGCGTCATGGTCCATCTCCCCCTCCCCCAAAGCTAAAAAGACAGGCAACCAATCCTTGTGCAGCGCAAATATTGTCGCTATTATTCTCTCCTCCAAGTCTGGCAGATTATTATCCACAGTCCCTGGGGCCTTGTTGGCATGGTGGCGCCTGGCCGGACGCATGAATTACTCCGGGCACAAACTTACGCCCACCGACTAGTTTGCCTCCTCTAGAGGCTGAAAAATATCGGTCGTGTGCCATCTGTCGTGTTGAGCCGAGGTCAACTCCGCGAAGACGTTGCCGGCTGCTCATCCAGATTACCCCATGTTGATGCGAGCAGGATTCGTCGAGTATCACGGTCGCCAGTAACTCGAGCCTCTCTTGCAAAGTTTAGTCACGCTGACATTTGGAACAGCTTTGCGACAGTTTCGGGTAATTTTGAAGATACTTTTTCCGAACCGTCGTATTTTGAAAAACGTGCGAGAAAATCAAATGCACCGTGCGTCTGGCCTCAACTTCAACGGCTATAACTGCTCAACCAGCGAACTGGTGACTTTAGAGACTATGAAAGCATTTGAGACAGTAAATTAAATCCAGCGAGCCTATTCCGACTCTAACTTTGAGTTAAGACTGGTTTCAAGAGCGAATTGCGCCCTCGAAGCGGTAGAGTGGACAGTGAGCCTGTGGTTCTCAGCACGAGAAGAAGTGACAAATGGCCAATTTGGGGTGCAATCCTAGTTCTGTAGTCCAAATCAATGACAAATGTCTTCCTGGATACTTGCTGTCATCTGACGCTCATCTCGTCTCGATAATCCCATATTGTAGTAGTAATTCTCATGCGAAACACGATGGTCATGCGATGAGGTATCTGACCACTGACCGAGCCACTTCCCCATTCATGCCACCGATGATCACAGCTTCCTGCAATTCGATCTTAGTACTTCATTTGAAAATAGCCTTTGATTCAATGCCAATCAAGTAATCGTCACTTTAGTCTGCATGCCTGCCCTTGCAACTATATTCGCTTGCCATTGCATCGTGATAGTTACCGATCAACTTCCGCTACCTCCACATTCAATGAATAGACGTTTTCGTCATGTTCCTAATTATCTGTAAACTGTGGAAAGACTAGCTGTCGTCGGGCAATTTCCGTACAGCTGCATAAGGGAAGCTGCAGGCGCCTCTGCCATGCACATGGCCTGGACCCCTCGTGAAGCCCGATGGCTGCATCCGTCACTCGGGCTTCGTGGCCCCGAGGATCGAACCATCGCAGCTCGCGAGCTGAACAGCCCTGAGATGTGCCGTATGGAATTGAAAACCTCACAAAAGCTGCCGTTCCTCGACTACACCTACGCAGGGGGGCAAGCAATCTACGTAATGGCTCACTTTTCTCATATCCACAGAGTGCATGTCTGTCGAATTTAAAAACACGAGGTCCTATTTTACTCATTGACTTTCCAAAACAAGAGAAGAAAACTCTAATAGTCTAGCCCCTTCTTCGCGCCTTACTTTTGATCCTTGCTCACAGCCTTCCAGACCTCCCCCTCGGCCGCCGCCAGGGTGTCCCCGGCTGCCGACGCCCACTTCTTGGCCGTGTTCCAGATACTCGCGCTGCCGTCATCCTCGAACCCACCTCCTCCTCCGCCGCCGCTGCTGCTAAAGTCGTGCGCCACGCGCTGGCCGCTCGAAAACTCGGCCGCCTGGGTGTCCTGCTGGTACCCGGGCGGGTGCGACATGTCTGTCGCGCGGTTGATGCCGCCGCCGAGGGCAGAGCCGACGGGCAGCGGCACAGGGCCTGATTCGTACGGCGACGGGTAGGCAGCAGCGTTTGTGGTAGATGTGCCTCGGATTGCGTGGGAGGCCTGGGGCGCGGGGTACGACATTTGCGCGGGCATCGGCGGGAAGCCGCCCGTGTGCTCGGGACCCAGTGTCTCGCCATTCTTCGGTGGAGGAGGCAGCGAGCTGGTAGCAGTAGCAGCAGCAGCAGCAGCAGCAGCGCCGGTGGCCGTGGGCACAGCGCCGGGTTGTGGCGCGGGAGGAGAGCCGTTATTGTTGCTGTTGCTGGCCAGCGGCTGGGTGGGCGTGGGCTGGGCATGGTATCCCGGCGTAGAATAGGCAGACGAGGTCGCTGCAGGAACAAAGGGCCTCGAGCCTGGCTGCGCCGAGGCGGGCTCGTAGTGCGCCGATGCCGATGCAGCTGCCGTCGTTGTGGCTGGCGCGGTCTTGTTGGCGGTTGGCGACTGCGCCGTTGCTGTTGCCGTCGGAGCCTTGGCTGCCGTGATGGGGCTGGAGCTGAATGTCTGTACCGGCGCCATTGTTGCAATGTTTGATTGTAGCTGAAGGTTGACGCGTATCTTGAATATGGAAAGCTTCAGATCAAAGGCGGAGGAGGTAAAGTTTACGTATAAGATGATGCTCCCCGCGATACCCCGCTTGTGCTTCAAGTCTGATATATCACGTCGGCAAGCGGTACTTCGTAGTGGGCGAGTGAACGGATAGAATACCAGTGAGTTGCTACGACGCGCGGCGATGATTGGTGATGATAATGCTGAGCTGTTGAATGCGTGCTTGGTGTGAGGCCATGTGGCAAGGCCATTACGTCAGAGGACAGCTGGAACTTAAATCGCTGCCTGTAGGTGGCTGGCGGCGGGGGATCGCCAGCGTACCTACGTTGGAGGCTACCAGCGTGGACGGAATCAATCTACTGAAAAAAAAACACGAGTTTTGGAACTAGGCTCAAACATTTATTTGATGTGGAAGATACTCTGTAAATATTGCCAGAAATACTCTCAAAAAAGCAGGCGTCAAAATAAAGCATGCCACGAAGCTACAATGGCTCGCACGCCGCTGTAGTAAGTGACCAAGCCAATTAGTAGTACTCGCAACCAAATAATACGCGACAATGAGAATCGTGTAAAACTGTCAAATGGGGTGAAATCCACAGCGTAACCGACTTTCTCTACTTAAGGCCAAATGGACACGCCGACGGCGCAATGGTCGTCTTGACAACCTGCTCCCATCGCTCCGTATCCTCGATGCCTTTGCCCATCTTGGGTCGCGGCCCGAGGTCTGTAAAGAGGAAGCCCTCTGGCAACATCTCTTTTCCGCCGTCGCCAGGGATCTGACCACCAGTGGCCCATGTCAGCAGCGCTTCGGGCCCCCAGCGCGTCCAAAGTGAGACGCGCGTATACCACGGCTCCTTGAGGTAGTGCAGGTTGTGCACGCGGCCGGTCTGCGGATCCGGATCGGACAGGTACTCAACCTTGAAGAGGCGCGGCAGCAGGAGATGGCGGACTACAGACTTGCGCATGAACATGATGCTGTGAACAATGGCATTGTCAAATGTACTGGGATCTGGCAGGCTACTCTGTGTTAGCTTCGCAATCCTTTGATCGAGGCGAGTGGGGGACGGGGTTGCTTTTCGCAATCTACCTGAACGCATGGCGCATCCTGTCGCCCATGAGCACCAGGATTCCCTGGTATGCCATCGGCCGCACCGCAGCCGGATACGACGTCAGAAGCAGATCAATGAGCACTTCGCCCAGCTTCTGCACTTCCGGCAGACGCTTCATGGCCACATTTTCATATCGATAAGCCCACTCGGTGACATGCTCGAGAAAGTCGATACCGTCCTGCCACTGGTCTTGGCCGAGCTCAGCCTTGTAGTCAATCTGCATCGTGTCGCCAATGTACTTCCACAGGGTGCCGAGAGCCGCCACCTCCATGTCGGTCAGCGCGCGCCACTCGTACTGGCGGAAGAAGCGGACGGGTTCGGACATGGAAGCCCACAGCACGTAGAGAAGATCACGGTTGGTGATTTTGCCATTCTTTTGGTAAGGGCTGTGCAGGTAGTTCATCCGGGCCACAGCTTTGTGTAGATATTCGGAATCGGGTGCAAATTTGATGAAGCTAAGATGCGTTAGACTAGCAGCGGTTTCGCTTGAGCGTCACAATCTTACCTGGCAAAAATGGCACCAGTATCTTCATAGCTATATATACAAATGAGAATGTGATAGAAACTGGGCAATTGGCCATGGCATACCGTTTGGGTGCATGCTGCTGGCGATTTAGATCGCTGCTAGATACCAAGAGCTTGGCAATGTCCTCAATTGCGTACGTCTACAGCTGTGTTAGTGACCTGAGAGCTCATGATTCCTACAAATCTTGTGTGAAAATACCCTGAAAAGTGCCATGCGAAGTGCCAAGTCGTAGAAAGTAGGCGCCTCCAGGGAAGCAAGCTGTTTGACGACCTGGTGTGCCTGCTCATTCGTCATGCGCCCAAGAGAAGCGCGATCATGGAAGCCGTACTTGGCTCGGGTATTGGCAATTCGCCGAAACCGAACAAGGGAGCAGGTCGCAGTGTAGACGAGTAGCCCAGCTACTGCCAGCACGGAGTAGAAGCTCCAGCCTTGCGGCGCTGTAAGACCAGTCAGAGACGCCATTTGGATGCATGAAGCTCAGAAGCTTCGATGGGCAATGCAAGGTGCAGGAGCGAATCCCCGCGTTGGATGAGGAGCCATTCTAATCCCAGGATAGGCCGAAAGACCCAGAGTAACACTCGCAGCTGGACGAATTATTAGTGCGACTAATAACAAGTCAGCGCCTGGCCTCGGGGCAAGGGATCGCCAGTAGCGTTTGTGTTAGAGGCGCTCTAGTTCGGTATGTCTTGCTAGCCCCGCCTCTCCAGCAGCAGGCTATTGTACGCATTTTGGCATTGAACAGGACGAGAGAAAAGAAGACACCTTTGTCGAGCTTCTATCAAACGGTAGTAGTACAATCTAAAGAAGTGGTTGAAAGTTAGGTTACACAAATTAAACAGCAATAATAGAACCCAGTAACATGCGGCTGCAACCCTGACCGCGGAGCGCAGCCGCTGGTGCGGATCAACTAAACTCCAGCACCCGCTGCGCTAGTGTGTTTTGGGCGCTTTCAAGGGCCGACCTGTGATGCCGCGCCGCGCTCAGGTCGGATGGGAAACTGAGCTTTCCTTCCACCACACCAAAGATTTTGCATGCGCCGCGCTCTTGAAGATGGTCGGAAAGGTCTCCGAGAGGGTTCTCCTGCGGGAGGGTTCGTGACATCCCCCGCGCATTCTGCACGGCTCAATTGCTAACTTGACGCTAGGCCTTGAACGAACCGACAATGGCATGAAGCTCACCACATGGCCAGACGTGACGCCCATCAACCAAAAGAACTACTATACGTACGTGTGTCGGTGAGGCTTCAGGATCTCTTGCTAACGACTTTGCAGAGATTATATGAAACGAGATGACCAGGTACTCGCCCTGCGACTTCAAAATGATGCCACCCGGGATAAGCTCGTACAGAGTGCGCGCGACCGCGATCGCCTCCTATCGAAGCCTGCTAATGGCGAAGTCCCGCTCCCCGTTCCTAACCTCGCCGACGACGAAGACGGCGCCGCGACACCCCCCAACGCCATCGATCCCTCGCGCATCATCGTTATCCACCCCGGCAGCCAAAACCTGCGCATAGGTTTTGCCAGCGATGCCCTGCCCAAGACGATTCCAACCGCCCTCGCCACCAAGTTTGCGCGGACCGAGGCCGACATGTTTGAGGCTCTGCCGCGACGTCAATTCGAAGCCAAGACGACCGAACAACAATACGGCGAGGAGTGGTCCAAAAAGTACCAAAAGATGTGCGCCGACCTCAAGATCGAAATGCGCGCCAACAAGCGCAAGGTGCTGCCCAACTCCAAGGAACTCGTGCAGACCTTTAACCGACGAACGGAACCCGAAATCATCCAGCAGCACAATGACCCGCTGGAAGTAGCATGGACCGACGTCAAGAAGCTGAAAAAGACCGATTTCGAGGCCGAGTGCTTTATTGGTCACGAGGCCTTGCGAGTTCCCGACGACTCGGACCCCAAGTTCAAAATCTGGTGGCCGATTCAACAGGGATGGTGGAACGAAGGCGGATACAAGAGCCAGGAGCATATCTATGACGACTTTGAAACACTTCTCGACAAGGCACTTCGACAAGAGCTCGGCCTGAGGACGAACAGCGAGTGGCAACAGTACAGCTGTGTCTTCATCATTCCCGATCTTTACGATAAAAAATACGTCGAACAAATCCTACACTCCTGCATGACATGGTTTGAATTTAGCAAAGTCTGCTTTGTCCAAGAGAGTATGGCAGCTACATTTGGTGCTGGCTATACGCAAGCCTGCGTCGTCGATGTCGGTGCTCAAAAGACATCCGTGACTTGTGTCGAAGACGGCCTTTGCATTGAAGACTCGCGCATCAACCTCAAATACGGCGGCTACGACATAACCGACACGTTCATGAAGATGATGCTGTACGACCACTTTCCCTACCAGGAGATTAACCTGCAAAAACGATCCGACTTTTTGCTTGCCGAGGAGCTCAAAACTAAGCATTGCACCATGTCGCAAGCCGAGATTTCGGTGCAGCTCTACAACTTTCACGTACGCGCTCCCAACGAGCCCACGCGCAAATACACATTCAAGACGTACGACGAGGTCATTCTCGCGCCCATGGGTGTCTTTGACCCCTCCGTCTTTGACAACAGCGCCAAACTTCGCGGACGACGCAAGCTCATTGAGCGCTCGTACAACTCCTACGAGGTGGATCAGCCCGATGATCCTACCTCTGCTGCACAGCTCGCCATTCTCGCTCTCGTGCAGCCATCGCTGCTTTCAAGCGAATCCCAGACTCAGGAGGTCTCTACACCCATGAAAGAGCGTCCCGCCTTCAGCTTCAAGAGCGACGGCGGCGCCAACGGAACGCCCATGGCCTCGCACGCCGGGTCACCCGCCCCCGAGGGCTCCGGCACGCCTGCGCCGTTTGTCTTTGGTGCCGGCAAGGAAGGCTCCGCCGCGGGCACGCCTGTGCCTGGCGCCGCCTCGCAGCCACCAGCTGGCCTGTTTGTCGAGTCGCAGGAGCGTAGCGCAGATTCCATCGCCGCCGAGCGCGACGCCGTACTGCCCGTGGCGCCGCTCGACATTGCCATTTTAACCAGCATCCAGAACGCGACCAAGGGCGACGAGAAGAAGCTGCGCGACCTGCTCGGCAGCATCATGGTCATTGGCGGCGGCGCCAAGGTCGCGCAGTTCACCGTCGTGCTCGAGGAGAAGCTCAAGGCGCGCCGGCCGGACCTGACGGAGCGCATTCTGGTCAGTCGCAGCGCCAAGGACATGGACGAGCAGGTCGTCTCGTGGAAGGGCGCGAGTGTCTTTGCCAAGCTTCCGGCCAACGACTCGTGGATCACGCCGTTTGAGTTTGAGCGTCTTGGGCCGAGGACGCTGTATCACAAGGTGCTCTGGGCGTGGTAGGGAGTTTTCGTACTTGTGTGGCATACTGGGGAAGAGGTGCACTTGGGAAATTGGCAGGTCTTAAAAACGGGAGTTAATTTAGATTATGGCGTATTATGGAATTGAAAACATTCGATAAAACTAGTTTTGGTTCAACAAAACTTACTTCCAGCACTACGCGAATCACAAAGCCAGTCTCCAGCAATCGTGTACTACAATTACCGTTAAACAACGGACATTTATTGAACCTCTGCATACTATCACAGTGCCTTGATATTAGTATTAAGACCTAGTTATCTCTCTTTTTTTTCCATTCTTTTCTTTTTTACTTTCTCTTCACTGTTCGTTTTTCTTCTCTTTTTTGTCTTCTCTTTTTTGTCTTCTCTTTTTTGTCTTCTCTTTTTTGTCTTCTCTTTTTTCTTCTTCTTTCTTTTCTTCTTCTTTTTTTTTCTTTTTTTTTCTCCTTTTTCCTCTTTTTTCTTCTTTCCACATTTCTACCCATCAGACAATAGATAACCCGCGGCGCCGTAGAAGCGGCGCAGCATCGCTAACCCTAGCTTCCCCATCCGCATCGTTATTGCTGCACATGACCATGGTGGTTATTCACAACTTTAAGTGACTGAACATGCAGGAAGGGGCGCGGTAGCTCAATCGCTTCTATAGGACGAAGAGGAGATCCGTATCTAAGAGGGTAATAAGCAGCTGGTCATTCCAACGGTCACTTATTACTTACTGAGAGGGTGGCTGCAGGAAAGCTGCGGCTTCTGAGTATATCGCGTGGATAGTTCGTCGCGAATACTATTGAGAAGCTGCACATAGCTCTGGTGAGGTTTTTTTTTGAGAGCAGTAATGAAGGCCCAGGACATGGCGCCAGTAGCTTGCAAGCCAATGCTTGCATCCGCACTGCGATTTACGGGGTTAGTCGACGAGAAGCACAGCGAAAAGAATTCAGTAAACATCACACTTACGACATCTGGTCATCCCTGCTTTCTGAAAACATGACAACATCTGCAGGTGAAGTCTTCGTCGCATGAGCACGACTGTCTGCATATTCCCCGCTTGTTGCCTTCTTAAAGAGGCTCGCGATTTGACTACTCATGCCGCCTAAATCTCCTTGGCTGTAGGAAGATATGACACCAAGTAAGCCTTGACCAGCATCCTTGGCCAAGTTTGGCTCTTTGAGGATACCTTGCGTGGAGTAAATATACGGAAGATCCAGAGCTGTACCGGAGTGGCAAGAGTCGAAGATGGCGGTCAGTCGCACACCTGCGCACAGCGGGCGCACCATGTTATTGTGCATCTCATCGTCGGTGATATGCCCGTTTTGTCGGAAGTCGACGGGGTAAATCAGCTCATTATAACCATCTGGCTCGTCGCCATCGAGGTCTTTCGTTTGACCACCATGTCCTGAGATTATTAGCGAGGAAAAAGATGTGAGTCAATCAGACTAAATTATACCAGAATAGTGGAAGAACAATGAATCATTCGGTTCAGCATCTCTCACCAACCACTGCATAGCGCGCAGGATGTTTTGCTTTGTAGGCTGACTTGCAGGGTTCTGCTGGTCGTCCGTGAGGATTACCATTTCCTCACGCTTGCAGTCGAGGTGCTCGGCGAGGTAGGAAGTCATGTTGCGGACGTCGTTGATGCAACCGCGTAGCTGTCCGCGTTGACCAAAATAGTTGATACCGATTAGGAGAGCCTTCCTCCTTCCAGTGCAGTCAGAGTATGAGAAAGTATAGCTGCCAGGGGCGCCGGAACCGAAATGCTGAGCTGTCGAGGGCGGGGGGTTGACCATATCTAGGCGCCCTTGTTGGTACCCGTGTATTGGTGGTGCCATAGCTGTTGAGACGAACGCTGCCAAGGACTCTGCATGAGAAAATTTGGATCATCTTCGTGCTCACTCGAGAAAGGAAACACTCACAGTCTGGAAGGGAACGTGTGGAGGACTGACGTTGCACATCGTCGCCGGACAGCGTTTGCTGATGATACTCATATGGAGGCGGCGGAAAAGGCTGATAGCTTTTGGGCAGCGGTTGAGCCGGACCTCGGTCGTGTGGAGTATCATAGATTGAGGAATGTAGCTCTCCTCTTGAGCGAAAACTCGATCAGCCAGCTGTTGATGGTTTGAAAAGCAAAGGCAGGAAGTTGGGTACGTGGGAGATCAGTATGCTGGTACGGAGGGAGGTGGGATAAAGAAAAGCAAATGGAGACATACGAGTGGTAAGCTTCCCGACTTTCGGATTGTGGGAGAGGGTGTTTGCTAGAGCTGGTGCTTGGGTCGCCCGACGAAAATGCAGTGGGTTCGGAAGGCAGGAAACCGTATGAGCGTCGAGCTCCGGTACCTGACCGTTCGGGGGTCTGCGAGGATGGCTGTGATAAATATTGCGTAGCAGAGGCAAGGTTCTTCATGCTTGCAAATGTGTCTGGGTGTTCTTTACCCAGAACCATTTGCCTTGACTCCAGCGTCTGCCGGTGTAGTTTTTCTCCCTCTTCATACATCTCAAGGCTGACTAGCAACAGCGCCAGGTTGTTCATACTAGCGAGCGTATCGGGATGCTCTTCGCCCAAGACCTTCTGTCGCAGCTGAAGTGTTTCCCGGTGCATGTCTTCGGACTCGCTATGTCGGCCCAGGCGTTGGAGCACATTGCCAAGATTGTTTCTGCTGATAAGCGTGTGGGGATGCTCCTTGCCATGGACTTTTTCCATTAGCGATACTGTTTGTTGATAAATCTCTCCTGCTTCTTTGTAGCTCTCTCTCACATCTAGTAAGAGTGCAAGGTTGTTCATGCTCGCGAGTGTTTCCGGGTGTTCTTCACCAAGCACCGTTTTTCTCGATTCAAGTGTCTGCCTGTGCAAATGCTCCGCCTCTTGCCATTTTCCACCACCAACAAGCGAATGGGCAAGGTTGCTCATGCTTGCGAGCGTATCGGGATGTTCTGGACCGAGGACCCTCCGCCGCAGCTCGCGTGTCTGTCGGTGTGTATGCTCTGCCTCCCAGTATCGACCCTGGCGTTGAAGCACATTTGCAAGACCATTCATGTTGTCAAGCGTGCGGGGATGATCCATCCCTAGGGCTTCCTCACTCAGCTGAAGGCTTGCGCGGTAAGAACCTTCTGCACTGTTGTACTTCCCTAAGAGATTCAGGCATATGGCCATCTTGGAGAGAAGCCCACCTTTTGCTTCTATGGCATCCACATCATCGGAGAAGTCTAGCGCTGACTGGACATGAGGCAGGTGTTTCAGCCATATGTCTCTGTTCTCATGCGATGGAGATGGAAAAACGGCTGTCAGCCACTGTGTCACTGTCGCAGAGTAGTGCTTCAGCTTTTGCTCGATCTCCAACCAGTTTCGCAGTGCCAGGCGAACGAGCCGATGCATGTCGAATGAGTTCGACTCTGGTCGTTCTGATATGAATGAATAAGCTTTCAAAATACCGATCGCTTCGTCTCTCTCGATCTCGTCGTCATCAACATCCATACCAACGGGCAGTAGGGCATTCGGTATTTCTTTTTCAGCAAAGAAACACATGAATGTGAGGGATTCCGCGGCATTTCTACTTTCCCTTGCAATATGCTTGAACGAGATCCACCATGTCGTTGCGACCGGATTTACAGAATTTTTGTAGCGACTGCGATCTTCAAAACCCTTGCTGAGCAACTTTATCAATTTCTTGTCGCTCGACCGGCAGTGCTCTAAATATCTCGAGATAGAAATCCCAGTCTTGGCAACATAAGAAGACGCCTGCTTGATGGCAAGGGGTAGATCAGCCAGAAAGTCAAGCAACTCATTTGCATCCCTATCTTCCAAGGGTTTGTTCTCTTCTATGCTTTGCCGCAGCATTTTAATAGACTCGTCCCTCTTCAATTCCTCTACCAGAAAAGTGTTGCGTGTGCAAATGTCCAACTCGGTGACAACTTGGTGATTTCTCGTAGTAACGACAATAGAGCCATTCCGATTGAATGGTAGGTAGTCGACGAGAGGCGTCGGGTTGGAATCGCCAAAGAAAAGCTGTGCATCGTCAACATTATCGATGATTAGAAGCCAGCTAAATGCGCTTTCACTTAAAGCGGTTTTGACGAGCGACCCAATCTCTGCATCATCCTTCTCGATGCCTTTGATTCCGAGTTGCCGTCCGATGTCACGATAGGCACTCTCAAAGCTTGCAGCATCCAGGGCTGGAACCCAGAAGAACGAGCAGTCCGGATGGTCATCGCGAAGGCGAAACACCGCCTCCAGCGCAATCTGCGTCTTGCCGACCCCGCCAAGGCCCTCCAAAACTATTCGTTGGCAGTCGTCCTCATCTGCACTCGGTGCGATTGTCGCAAGGAGCCGTTCAAAAATCGAGTCGCGTCCGACGAATTCCCTGTTTCGGCCAAAAGGAACTACGAAGTGACACTGTTGGCGCTGTTGAGACACATCTTCAACACCACGATCGTAAATAATTGTTTACTTTGTCCCTGCGTTTTGTAGCAAACTTACCAGAGTCGAGCATGGACCGCGCGCTTGATTGAGTGGCTGTCACAGGTAGCACAGCTAGCAACTCCCGGGCATATGCAGCTGCGGTGGCCGCGGCATATGTCTGCCATTCCTTGCTCTTGTGAGAGTCTGAGTAGTCACAGATTCCTCGGATCGGAAGGCAAGGGAGAACGTCCATCAAACCAGCAGCCTCCATTTCGAAGCAGATCACATCTAAGCGCCGAGCCACGTCGTCCCTAGTAATGCCGTGTCTCAAAACTTGGTTTCCCGACGCCATTCCACCATAATGGATCACTGGGTCATTTGATGCCCGACTACTTCGAATTATCAGCTGCGACGAATCACATTCTTCACAGCCCCGTCCCTGAAATTCATGAGTGTACGCTGCCTGGAAGAGGCGGTCGGGTAAGCTCGGGCGACCGTAGTCCGAATGTCCCCTGAGCCTCTCCCGCAGGATGTATGGAATCTGACAAGGTTCCAGCTCATGTTTCGACCGCAAATTCGACACGGCAGTGCCAAGAGATGCGTGAATTGTCCTTGGAACTGCCGTGGGGTGAACTTGCCCACCTCCTGTGAGCTTCCCCAAGTCATGTTGAATTACCCTGGTTGCAACAACGATGTCGCCTAATCGTACATCGGCCTTGCTGGGCACCCCACCTCCAATGCCCACCATTAGAGCGAGACGGACGGATGGAAATGTGCGAATCAGATTGGTGAGCACGTGGGCGGCATTGTTCGTGCCATACTGGGCAGTAGGCAGACACGCAATGACAACGTTGTGGTCTTTGACGCTCCCCAAAGTGTAGGTATTGATGTCATTCGAATGCCCAGGGAGCTCATCATGGGTGTCGTCGAGCATCGCACGAGCTGCGGCCATCTCTATGTACAGGGCGCAGATCCATGCGATGGTATACTTTTCGTACGAATATGGCCCGTTTTGCCCCCCATGACTTCTAAGGATATTGCTCTGGTGCGAAGTCTTTTGCCGCTTTGCTGAGTGCGGAAGGCTTGAATTGATCATGCTTGCTCGCAAGGAGGCAGTCTCCCAACCATTTGGTCGTAGCCGCTGTCAGTGGTGTACAGATCTAAACTGCATCGGCCCCTGGTCGTGGGCTGGGCAAGTTTCCATGCATCCTGCACGTGTCTTACCCACTTTTGCAATAGAACTGCTTCTCATGCAGTGATATGCTTACTGCGCCTGAACAGTTTTGGGGGGTTGCCTGATGATTGAACAGTGAAGGGTTGTAAAACGGCATCTTGATGTGGTCGGTAAGTTAGAAATGTGGTAGGAGTGTACCATTGTGTCCGGCGGCCTGGCTCCCCAGCGGAGCGTCGTTGCAAAATGTTGCGCATGCGCTGTCACGACGGGGTACAGAGTGGTCAGTTAGTAATAACCAGTGTGATCTGTTGGGCATCTTACATTGAGAAGGGCATAGGCGCAACATGCACCAGATACTAGTCACAGTGAGCAATTCGGAGCGACGGTCCGTAGCAATCTCTGTAGAAATTGGGACAAGATGGCAAGTATGCAGCCATAAACGCTATTTACAGGGTAGTTGCTGGGCTAAGAGGCAAGCGCAGAGTATTCTGGAAGCCAGGCGGTACCCGAAGTAGGGGACTAGTTTTAAGTGCTAGACAATGAAGGGCTACCCTAGACGAGAGTAGCTGCGCTCGTTCAAATCGTTGCCAGAACAGTGCCATACTTATTAGCGCATTTCTTCATCCCCTCGTCCCTGGACTGCAACATCTCCGCTGCAGTTACACGTAGCATCACGGTTGCGCGGCATCGAAGACAATTTAGAAAATACAGACGAATACAAGGGCTTATTAATACCTTGAGCTGCAGTTTTCTAGGATAGTAGTCAGGGCAATGATGTAATGTCCTCGTTCTTCTCAAAGCCGCGCGCTGCTAGTATGACGAGCATATGCAGCAACTTGATCACTCAGTCATTGATCAACCCCTCTTTGATGCCAAATCTCAAACCCAAAGCCCGACATCGAGCCAGGCTTCTGCTTCGCCCTAAAGACCCTGGCAGACCAGCTCTCATGCAAGACACCCAACCAAGCTGTGGGAGCAGCGCATGTGCAAGAACCAGTCGGCCCCGCCGACTCGACGGAAGCGCCTTCAAGCCCCAAACTGATCCCACAGCCACACCTGATGTGCTGGACACGCACAGCTCGACATGACACTCGTCGGCAGCAGGCAGGGACGGCGGGAGCTTTGCTTTCCGACTGTAACGAGGAAACAGAGTCCAGGCCAGAAAATGGGTATACATGTTCGCGCACCGCTACAAATCAGGCTGCCTCTGCGTAACTAGCAATGGACTGTGTCGAGTTGCGCCATCTTCCCAAACTAGTTACGCGTACCCAAATAGTCAGTTGCAGAATTACCACTTGCCAGCATGGGCGGCCGCCGCCCGAATGGACTTCCCATGCCGTGCTTCCAGCTTGACAAGCTCCTGCTGCGCCGCATGTTTCTCGCTAGCTCAGCTCTGATCTGCAGCTAGCGACCCCCCATCCCACCATCCCCTCTGCTTTCGCGTCCCCATTGCTTGATTGCCAGACAGCTCGCTCGCCCACCAGTTGTTGCCCTCAGTGGAAGCTCCTTCGGCACGCGGCACCAGCCTGCCCCTCCATGGACCGCTGTTCCAGACTCCACGGCACGCCCAAAAAGACACCCTGGTAGAGCTGGCCGCACCCTAGCAATGCGGCTATGGCGGGGGCTCCGAAGGCCAAACCCGCAACCCGGTCCAAGGGACTCTTCTGCGCTGCTGTGAGTAGCTCCAGAGGATAGCTTCTCCCCCCCCTCCTCTGGCGCACCCCGAACGTTCCTTGGATAGATTCTGCACGGGCTATTACGGCATCTTCGCAACCCCTCTCTGCCCACTAGGTGGATAGCTCGCGCCGCAAGCTTTCAGCTCGTCTTGGGCGGGAATGGCAAACGTCATTCCTCATCTCTGATGGCGTGTGAGGGGTCGTGAGGGGCTAAAATGTGGTGGGCATGATAGCTTGAAGCTTTGGGAAGAAAGTGAGGGGGGCAGCTTAGATGTACCTTTGTAGCTTGGTAGTATAAACGGACGATGCCCCAAACCTTCTCGCCGCTGACTCCCTAAACATTATTCGCTCATCGAAACATCCTCTCAAAAAAATAGAAACCTTTCTTTACCAAACTCATACTCATCATGTCTTACCGCGACAACGACGACAACGTAAGCGCAGCGCAGGCTTCTTGTGACAGCACCCCGCTAACGTGAATGATACAGTCCTACGGAGGCAACAACGTACGTGATGAGAATGGCTTTCATGGCATCTTATTATATACTGTTGGCCAATGAAATTTACTGACAAGCATGAACAGGACAGCTACGGCTCGTCTGGTAACAACAACTCGTCCAGCTACGGCTCTTCCGGCAACACCAGCTCCGGCCGCCGCGGCAACAACGACGACGACGACAGCTACGGCTCCTCCGGCAACAACAAGAGCTCCAGCTACGGCTCCGGCAACAACGACAGCTCCAGCTACGGCTCGTCGGGCAACACCGGCTCCGGCCGCCGCGGCAACAATGACGACGACAGCTTCGGCTCGTCTGGCAACACCGGCCTGAGCTCGTCTGGTAGCAACAACAACTCCAGCAGCTACGGCTCGTCTGGCAACAACAACTCGTCCAGCTATGGCTCCTCTGGCAACACCGGCTCCGGCCGTCGCGGCAACAACGACGACGACGACGACAGCTATGGCTCCTCTGGCGGTAACAACAACTCCAGCAGCTACGGCTCGTCTGGTAACAACAACAACAACAACTCTAGCAGCTACGGCTCGTCTGGCAACATCAGCTCTGGCCGTCGCGGCAACAACGACGACGACGACAGCTTCGGCTCGTCTGGCGGCAACAACAACTCCAGCAGCTATGGCTCTTCGGGTAACAACAACAACAATTCGTCCAGCTATGGCTCTTCCGGCAACACCAGTTCCGGCCGTCGCGGCAACAACGACGACGACGACGACAGCTTTGGCTCGTCGGGCAACAAGAGCTCCAGCTATGGCTCCGGCAACAACAACAGCAGCAGCTCTGACTCTTATGGCTCGTCTGGCCGCACTGGTGGCTCGGACTCGTACGGCTCTTCCAACCGTAGCGACGACTACTAGATGGCTGCGACCCCTTAGCAAGCAGTAGCATCTTCGCTTTAATGATGAAAAATTACTTATTATATGACATGATGTTTGTCTCGTGGCGGGGATGTTGCCTTGCCAGGCTCTAACTTGAGCTAGCATACCCTCTTTAAATCAATGACCTGCAATGAGATTCGCATCTGAACCTGTGCCATGTAAGCCTTAAAGCACCAAGTGTAAAGATGCATAATAGGTATATTTTTTGCTACCAGTTTCGAGTTTAGGAAAGCTGTTTATCCACCTTGACCAGAATCACACCTTTGCTGTACTGACTATTGCTATCCCACAGGTGGATGAAGCGGTAGCCGCTCGCCAGTCGGTCCAGTCGCACACACGCCCACGCCGCCAGGTCATCTTTGCCAATTTCATCGTCGCACACCTTGAACCGCAGAAACGTGAGCTCATCTACAACATCCGTGATGCCTTTAAACGAGAGCACTTGGCCTTTGAAATCCACGTCGGCGCCGCCCCTGTATGACTTTGTGTGTGCCTTGTGCTCACCGTCGCGTTCGTGGCCCTGGTTGGCTAGAGCGCGGCCGCTGCTTGTCGCAAGGTCGTGGCTGGGGTTGCCGTCGACGTGCAGCTCCATCTTGACGTACGGGTGGAAGCCGCTGTCGGAGCTATCGCCAAGCGGCAGGGGAATGGACTGGGCCCCGAAAAAGGTGATGGCTAGAGAAAGTGTCCGGCGGATGATGGCGTTGGCGGTTGATTTAGAGGGGAAAGTCGGGCGGTAGCCTGGAAAGTTAGTCAATCGAGAAGACGCAGTGCAGAGTGAAACCTACCCTCTGGTTTTAGGACATAGCCTTTTGTGCCCCCAAACATGCCTTGGTTCAGCATCATACCTTCATCCGTCTCCTGCCAGTTGAGAGCTACAATCTGTGCGCCAGAGCCCCAAAAGGGCGGCGGGTTGAGATTCGAGCTTCCGATGCGTAAGCCAGAGGGATACGCACGCATCATGTAGTCGCGATTGTGCTCAAAAAGTTTGGGGCCATTCTCTGTATGATGCGTGATGAACTTCTTCTCTGACAGTGAAAATATGTGTGCGGGCATGGTAGCTTCCGGTTGCGCCCACGACTTGAAGCTCACGGCGCGTGTGTAGATGCCAAGATCAGACAGCGCACGGATTATCTTGGAAGGCTTCTTCGGCGCTTCCGCTTTGCTGGGAAGATTGCTACCTGCGCGTCCAAGAGCCTTCTCTTCGTCTTCGTCTCCGCCGACCTTGTTAGGCGGCGCATACTTGACCTTGATGAGAATCTTGCCGCGCAGAGCCTCTGGGCTGGGCAGCATCTTTGGCGTCTGGTCCTCGGGCGGCGCGACCACGGCAACGTCGCCCCAAGCCTCCTTCATGATGTCGACCATGATGGCTTGCTGCTCGGCGTTACAGTGCACCTCGAGGCTGATGATGAGGGGCAGGTCGCTGGCCTCAAAGGCATGCTTGCGAATGGTGGCGCAGACCTCGCGAAAAGACACCTCCTTTGTGAGAGTGTAGCCGTGAAGAACGCGAGGTTCGTTTGCGAGAGAGGACTCGGAGCTGGATCTGGAGCTGGAGCGAAACGAGGTGAGAGACTTGTTGGCGTGGGTGAGCTGGTGGCTAGCTGTGCGCTCGAGCTTGCGTCGCAGAGTGCTGCTCTTGCTAAGCCGCGAGGCGACGGACTCTGGTAGGCTGGATTTCAGCTTGTTGAATTTGTCCAACTGGCTGCTGCTATTATTCCCTTGCAGCTTCTTGGCATCTTCCTCATCAGAGTCGCTCTCTGAGCTCTCGGCGTCGCTGCCTGTGCCGTCCCAGACATCAATCTCGACGCAGCGACAACCGCGTCGTAAAACATTGGCGTAGGCATCAGTCGTGCTGTCGCTGTACAGCTGGTTTCCTGTGAGGTACGTGTTGTGGCTGGACGAGATGAAGTATGCTGACATCGGCCAGGACAGGTCCTCCTCAGTGCGGGGGAGAATGGCCGTGGCATCAGATGACGCCATGTAGTCGAGGAAGCCAGCAAGGTTCAGGGCTGGTGTCTCGGCGTCGTCATCAAAAACTTGCTCATGCTTCTGGACACTGCGGACAAAATCACTTGTCTGAGCCGGTGTCCATGCCTTATCGGATCCAGCATGGGCCGCATAAATGGACCGAAGGTGCCTGGTTATACTGGGCTGGAAGCTCTCGACAACGCGAGCCTGAGGAAATCGCTGATCCCCCGCCTCGGGCGCCTCGCTGGACGGCTGCGGCTTTGGGCTGTCCATTGCAGTCAATTTTTGATGGTGCGGAGATATGGCCGACTAATGGTGAGTATTGCCGGGTGCAATGCCATTGGTTGGGATGTGAGACAATCGTCAGCGCAGTCTGGGCCGGAAGGTGAATGAACAGGCGAGGTCAGTCTATGCAAGCTACTGCTGGGTGGAGGCCTCGCTAGCGGTCTGGGCACGCTCAGGCGCGCTGCATGCATCCCCGATGTGACACGCGATGTAAGTAGCCAAGCGATTGTACCTGTTTATTTAATCATGAACTTCTAGTAGGAAAAACAAGTTTCGCGAGCATCGTGGCTCTCTGACCAAGGCAGTATGACGTAGAGTGGTGGCGCTGCGTGCCTGCCTTCTAGACACCTAGTAAGGCGGGTGCCAGGTCTGAAGACGACGCCCAGGCAGCACTGCCTGCCTACCACTGCAGCTCACTTGAGTGTGGTATCAAGATCGTGCGTCCATCGCCCACGGGAATGAGCTGGAAAATAGCTCTCATAGGCTTCTAATCGCAAAAGACCAGGACACGTTGAAGCACACATGTGCGTATTGGCAGACATTAATACAGCGCTATAGCAAACACGCCAGGTATACACAGCTGGGATGATTTCACTACAAGGCACATTGAAAAGAAGAAGAAAAGCAGCTGTTCTAACAATTGCGAAAAGACGCCACCATTGTTCAATTTCAATCGCTCCTATAGTCAAACATCCAAATAATTATAATGGGAAACTGGTTATTCAACACCTCGTGCAGAGGTGCGCATTCTCGACCCCCCTTCCTCCACCTATCGGGATGCTCAAACGCGAGCAAAAGCTTGGGCAGCGTCCACCCACAAGCTGGCGATGAGCAGCAATGCATTGAACCCAGCCATCATATAAAACGGCGCTCCAGTATTCACCGTGTCGAACAGGAACCCGCCCAGTTTAGTCAGGAGCAGAATGGCCGCGCCGCCGCACAGGGAATAAACTCCCGCAATGGAGCCCTTGAGACGCACACGTGAGCCAGTGGCTTCGTCGGCTGCGATACGAATCCGAGGTTCGTGGCCATCTCCGGATTCGTCTTCGTCTGGGGCCAGCGAAGGGGTCGCCTCGTCCCGCAGGGATGTGCGCTGCAAGTCGACAGCAAGAACACCCTGGCCGAGAACGCCTAGGCTGCACACGATGCTGCCAATTTGGCTGATGCCAAGTAGGCTGACGACGAGGAACACGGCGGGTGTGCCGCCACGACCGTCCACATTTTTAATCTCGGGGCTTCGAAGCTGCGGCAGGATAAGGTACCCAACAATGCCAAACACGGTCGCAACGATGATGGGGTAGTTGACGCGGCTCTTGCGGCTAGACACATAACCAAAGACCGGGGCGCAAATGAGGCCCATCAGTTGCGCCACGCCAGTGAGAATCGACGAGAGAATGTAGGCGGATCGGCACTCCTTTTTCAGCTCTGGCGAGGGGTCGTGCGGCGATCCGGTGCAATATCCGTTGCTGATGAAGTAGGTGTTGACGTAGAGCGGAATGAACAGAGAAATGGCGACTGTCGATGCTCGCGCCACAAACCCCCCAATGTATCCAAGGCTGATCCTGGAGTCTTTGAAAGCCAAGAGTACAGAATCTCTGAGAAGACTCACGTAAGGAACGACTTTCCGCCCAGGCTCGTCAGACTCATTGTCCAGCTGTGTCTGATACCAGCTTTTGCGGCCGAGGAGCACACGCCAGCCCTTGCCGTCTTCGCCGTGCAGGTTGCGCAAACCAAGAAAGACAAACACGGCGACTAGAAGAGACACGCCTGACACGACGTAGAAGCTGTAGGATACGGCCTGTCCGGGCGTAACTCCATCAATGCCCCCAAACCTGACAGGCAAAGGCAGGAAAAGAGCCAGAGCCAGAAGAGCGCCGCAGCCGGTAAACAAGCCAACGAAGCCAGCTAGGACCGATGGCTTTCTCGCTTCCGGAGGGCTTTCAGGCGCGGGCCCCACGGACCCGTCGCGCTCGCGAGACAAGCTGCGTGAGTACCTCTCTGGCGTGATGGTGGCCTCTGATTCTACCGAGAAGACGGCGCTGTGGCGCGGATTGCGCGCGAGTCTCGGGACAGGCGACTTGTTGTCCTTGGTGGAGCCGGCATCATGGGTGAGCGAAGGCAGAATGGCCGTCACCATGGTTGCGCTACAGGAGGAGAATGTGAGCGGGCAAGAAGGGCGGACGAGCAGCAAACAGGGCGACTCGACTTACGCAGCAGATGCGCCGACGGCAAAGAGAATACGCGCCAGCAGAAGCTGCGGGTACACATTCTTGGCCTGCACGAAAAGCGCCAGCGCGGCGGCGATGATGGTGTACCCAATGGCGGCGACCCAGCGAACACCAAGCCGATCCGACACGAGGCCCCATGCCGGGCAGGCGACCAGGGCGACGAGCTCGTCGGCGAAGCCCAGCGTGCCGACAATGTTGCCGACGCCGTGCTTCTTTCCGATGAGGTCGGTGATGACAAAGGAGACGGAGCTGTTGAGGAAGACGAGAAACGAAATGCTAAACAGCGAGATGCCGAGCAGGTATGTCGCGGCCTGCAGCGGCGTGGTGGATGGCGAGAAGGGCAGGTAACGCGACACGGACGGGGGTGCCATGGTAGGCGTGCGGCGTCTTGCGCAGGGGCACCAAAAATAAGAGACCGAATGGGAAAATTCGAATTATGATACGAGACGCAATGGAGAAGTAATCTGATGCAAAATGGATGAGCTTCACATGGCGATGTTAGTCTACGCAGGGTCGTGACGGCATGATGAAGTGGGAGTCCCGAGCTGGCGCGGACCTAGCATCGCGTTCCGAGCCGGCGGTGCCCTTACATAATCCACACCAGCAGCCATCAACGATAATACTGCCTCGATAGTTATATTAGACGCATGACTTTCTACAATTGGCTGCTAATAAATTACGAGACTTGAGATTTTAGATGTTAATTAAGCTCAGCTGTTTTGTCTAGCTAGCTATTGTCCGGCGGACGTCGCATAGTAACTACCTACTGCTTGCGATGAAGATGTGTTGCTGAAAATCGCGGTGCTCCAGATTTCGTCCAGGAGAGCAAGTTGTCTTTCTGGAAGGCCATCAAAAGGTAGAAATCCCGGCCAAGACGCCAAGCGCCTCCTTGAAAATTTTGCTAAGCAGGCATTAGAGGCTGAACATTTGAGAAGTATTGTAACAGAAAGGAAAGAAGAAATTACCGAAAAGATGTGTTTTTTTTTTTAAAAAAAAAAAAGTCTTTAAAAACGTGACATGCTTGCTTGAGAGGGACGACTTTCATAGTGTTGGCCAGCTAGTCGCGGCGCTGCTGGGCATTTCTCTTGCACATTGCGCGGGCATGAGTTGCAGAAGTCGAGAATACCCACCCCGGGACTAATATGATCGCTATTTCCCGCCATCCGAGTGGCATAGGTCGGCCTGAATCCAGCCACTGCCACAAAGCGAGTCCAAGTGGGATGGCGAAAGTTCCAAGAAAGTATTGTGCTGTTTGTATCTGAGTGGTGTAGTAGTAGTAGCGGCTCAGGCGGGATGCGGACTCGGGCGCTGCGTCTGGTTCCGGCAGCGCGAGATACCTGTCAAAAAGTCTGTGCAGCATCGGGTAAGCCTTTTGGACGAAGTCGCACAGTAAAGACATAGTGCCTTGATGATAGATGGTGATGCTGCTCGGCTGACGAGGAGTGTTGGCAATAGGTGGACGGTCAACTTCTGTATCGTACAAATTGTTCAAAAGTTGCAGGCTAATTGTAGAGAATTGGTTGATTTATATATCTGTCTTGATCGACTAGCAATAAATCTTTCTGCACTTATGCTTTTGTGGCGTTTCCGGCGCGTGAGTGTCTTTGACTTTCGTGACATCAGCCACTGCAGTTTGTCAGTACGTGTGGCGTGCAGAAACGAAAAACCCCTTCCGACCGGCAACATTCGCAAGTTACAACGTCACAGATTTACTTGTGCTATTGTAATCAGCGTCCAAGATGTCACGCGTCGAAGCCTGAGTTCTACCATCATGCTCAGCGTCTACCCCGCGCCGCGGCGACTGCGAATCATAGATCAGACACAGTCCACTGGGGAGAAAAGATTGTCACTGTGCGTGTACAGCCATGTTTAGGGAAGCATCGATGCGGCAGCAAACTGGAATCTATGCGGTGGGCACAGCCCAGACCGGCAGCAGCGTACAGCTGACCTATTTCCGAAACGAATCTTGGTGGACACGTAGAACTGACAGCCAGCCTGCACATACCTGATGACTTGGAGGTTGCAAATTCCACTAAGATTATGTTGCTCCAGTTATCTGTGCCACACATCAAAGCTGACTATTAGAATCGCAAGGAGTTCGTTGACGATGCGTATTGCGACTGTCTGGTGGTGGTTGGGAAGCCGCTTGTGTTGTTTCTGTGCAGCACGGCGCTAGAGGCAAACCACAAATGGGGCCAAATTGCCTACAAGCTTGCCATCGATTGGTACCATGATGCATCTGCAATGCCAGTTCTAAACCTCTGCCTGACCCCATCCAAATAGAATATGAGACTCTCCCAGAGTCTCTGTGAGAACAAGGACAAGATTGTCGATGGTTGATAGGAACTTGAGATATGAGGATATAGCGACGCAGTACTGGGGATAGCTTTCATGGCGCAGGAGCGTCTTGTTGACCACGGCATGCTCGCGTCTTTGCCACGCGTGATAAAAAGTTCGAGTCAGGGGTGTGGGTAGCCTCTCCGGTAGCGACACCCCGTTTTCAAGCGACAGCTGAATAATGTGAAGGACAGCCATAATGTCGCCAATAACATGGTCATCGAGCAGGCCGCTGACAGTTTCGAAGCGATCCTTCAAATCCGGCGGTAGTGAATGCGCGATACTCAACAGTCTACTAAGAGACTTGTTTAGATTTCGACACTCTTGAAGAACGGTGTGTAACGCCTTCTGGTCAAATGGTCCAAAGCTCATCTCAGCTTTGACTAGATGAATGGATGGGACCAAGAGGGACAGAGAATGGCCAAGATCAAACGAGTCGCGTTCAGCAAGGACACATAGGTTGCTATTTTCGACAGGGCGCTTCTGAGAAAGCAGGAATATGGCGTACTGGTCCGACATTCGACGAACAGACTTGGCTAGCACGTGGCAAACGTGGCTCGTGGCTGACGTCGGCTTGGGAAAGATGTGAACAATGGCGGCGGCGACGAGCCCTATGAAGACAGTGACAACACGTTTCCAGAACGCTTCATAGCCCCGGCCTGGAAGGCCATATTGGTTTAGGTGCCCGTTGTCGTAACTGAAGCCGATGACAAGGGCATATGTGGCGCCGCACATGATGCCGGCGACGGTGAACATGTGCGGGCTCCATATGCGCAGCCATACAATAATGACCGTCATCAAGGCTGTGATGGCGCCTAGACCGTATGGATTGCCGTTGCCCGACCCCGAGCCAATGTACCAAGCCACCATGCCCAGAGCGCCGCCAACGACTGTGCCAACTGCGCGCGAAAAGATGGAAACAACAAAGTCGGCCATGAAAGGGAGCAAAGTCAGTTGGGCAGTGATGACGGCCCAAATGCCTTTTTCGCGGTAAAAGAACCCGGCACTGCGTGGAATCGCGGAAGGGATTGATGTAGCAATGGTGACAATGACCAAGCGCGCTGCATACATGCCGGCAGGGTTGGTGAGCCACCTGTACGCTGTGATGATGCTCCTACTGAGTCCGGACTTTGGCATGCCGTCTCGCGAGAGGTCGCCAACTCGCTTGAGGCTTTTGATTTCGCTGGCGCGTCTCTGCGTAACAGTCTTTGCTTCAGTCAAGTTTTCGCTGTGGTCTGCAGCGAAACCGCTCCCTACTGCTTGATCGGATGATTTGGGGCTAGCGAGCCAGGCCAGGGCATGTCGCATCGTGATGGGCATCCGTACACGGCTCTGTGTTCGGTCATGAAGAAGTAAGCTGAAGTGGTCAATCAACGCCTCCAACGCGACAGAAAGATCTATTATGTGCTGGTTGAGCGCCAGTATAGTCGTAACGTCCCGGAGTGGGCCGGTGTCATTCTGATCACCGCCATCAGCTCGGAGGTTGTCGTCATCGTCAAACGCATCCTCAAAAGCAGCTAGAAGTGCTTCGGGCGTATTTGCAGCGCATTGCTCTCGCAAAAGTCGCAGCGCTTCCGACTTGGCCTGCAGCTCTCTGTAGAAATCTTCAGCCGTCTGTTTGTTAATTCTCTTGATCCAACGACAACTGTTGATCTCATGAACGCAGCGAGCGGCAAGATCAATTGACTCAGAGCACGCCGTCAACAGTCGTGATGGATAATCCCAGAGAGTCGCGGCGACTTCTGGAAGAGTGCCTGGTCCTGCACCGTGAAAGGCGTTGATTAGGGATGCTAGCTCCTGCAGATGATGATGACCTGGACGCATGTGGTCGATTCGTCCGATGCCGTTCTTAGTTGCCGTTGCGGCCTGCTCCTCCCCATAGTGTATCAGCATTTGCTCTTGATCTGCCGCAGAGAGCGCCGCGATATGCAGGTCCAAGAGCGCCACGCTCTTGCGCAGCGCATGCCGAAAGAGTGTGTGCAGATGCACAAGGTCGTCAGCAGTCCAGCAGCAGCGGGAAATGTCGAGGGGAAGCAGCGACATCAAGGGTTGCATGGCTTTCCACACGCCAATTAACCTTGCGCGATCCGCATTGAGGCTCGCCACGATGACAGGCTCTCTGCGTAAACGCCTTTGTGTAGCCTGTACAGACGCGTCAAAGGTGCGGAGCAGGCTTTCCATTTTGTCCATGATGGCGTATGATGTGGTTTGTGGGAAGAACAAGAGGCAGGAGACGGTGCCGAGACCGATTCCAATTGCGCCAGGCTTCACAAGAATGCTGCCAATGCTGCCGTTGAACGTGGGCAAGCTTGGCCCATTGAGCAGGAAAACATCAGAGACAATTGTGCCAAAGATCTGCATAAAGCTGAATTTTGGGTTGGTCAAGCGCAAGCGAGCTAACGCGTAGATGAAGACGCAGATCATGACATAATACACAACAGTAACTCGGGCATCAAGCATGAAGCCATCAAAGACTAGGAGCGTCACCTCGTCTGCGACGAGTGTGCCGGATTCGCGAGCGTTTTTTGAGGCGACCTGCTCGAGATCTGCCAGCCTGGCGCTCGTTTCGTGCCCAGGGCGCGCCGCCAAGGCTGCCTTCATCGTGAGCAGGGCCCAGAGCCAGGCAAGGCACATGCCGAAGAGCGCAGACGCGGCAGAGAGCAGATACGGAAGGAGTATGGGGGCGGGAGGCGCGATGAAGAGCGTGAGAGCGGCGAAAAAGGTGGCAATGCCGATTTGGTCGAGCGAGGGCTGGATAAAGATGAGCAGTGTCGCGACCCAGGTGGCGATCCAGCACCGGAAGACGACTTTGAGATCGCGCTTGTTGAAGTGGTCCAGCAAGGCGGGTAGCTTCCTTGGGCGATGCAGCGACCAGCGAGGGGCCATGTGCGTTGCTTCTTTGGTGTCGGCATTCCCTTCGCGGTCCATGACTTGAGGTTCAGGCGCGTCATGGCGAGGCCTGGCCCCGTTAGCCGCAGCCATTGTCTGTGATGCCGGTAACCGCAGAGCGGTTGGATGTCCTGAACAGAGACTATGGATAGAAGATGGATGAAGGAAATTCTGAAGCTACAATTGAACGACTGAGTTTTCGTCGTGGTGTAATGGTCAATGGCGCGCCGGTTGAATTCCGGATTGATGCCGCGGCTTCCGAGGTTGCAGGTCCTAGTCCATGGACTTTGGCGACAAGAACGGGGACGCAACCAAGTAGAGACGTGATAAAAAAACCTGCACGAAGAGAGGAAGAAACGGTGGCGTATTGGTAGTATTTCTCTCATCTTTAGTCTAGGAGCTGTTTTTATCTATTTCTAAAAACTTGCGTCTGTCTTGTTCCCCTCTCTTGGTTGCCTTTTGTTTCCTTGTGGTTTTTGTCTTACAGCGGCTTACAGGCTGGTATCTTTGGCACCAGCAAAAAGAGGATACGCAAAATGGGTCCAGGAAGCCATGTCAGGTAACCTCGAAAAAAAAAAGAAATGTGCGGCCAGTGTGACTCGAACACACGACCTTCAGATAGGTATCTAATCCGTAGGATTGAAGTTGAACTTCAGTCTGACGATCTCCCAGCTAATCTATGGCCGCTACATGTGCTGCAGGGGTCGGTAAACTCAACTAAGAAAGTAACAACCAATCTACCGTAAGCTAACCGCACCATCGCAACAGACACAACAAGACTAGGCATTTGTTCACATTCAATACGATCACCAACAGCGCATAAAAAATTTAACGACAATCTATTTCTTCAAGTTAGTATAATTCCTATAATAAATCTGACAATAGTGTGTGGCAAGTGGGCAGTGAGTGAGGGAGGTTGCGGAAGGTTGTAAAAAGAATTAACGACTATTAGAGGATGCGGCAAAGAAGCAGATGTGCGAATGAGACGCCATGAGGGCGGGGTCGATGATTTTCTAAACCCGAATTTGCATGTTATTCGGTAATAAAACTTTTGCTTAGGCTATGAAAGAGGGTTCATACCTTGCTTTCTCGACCAGGAAGCGCAGATCGACAAGCACCGCCGACAAGCAGACGCAGCAACTTCACGAGCAGTAGCAGCAGCAGCAACAGTAGCAGCAGTAGCAGTAGTAGCAACAGCGGCAATAGCAGCAACAGCGGCAATAGCAGCAACAGTAGCAACAGTAGCAATAGTAGTAATAGTAGTAATAGCAGCAATAGCAGCAACAGCAGCAACAACAGCAATAGCAGCAATAGTAGCAATAGTAGTAATAGTAGTAACAGTGGCAATAGCAGCAACAGCAGCAACAATAGCAATAGTAACAGGAAGGCTAATAGGAAATATAAAATATTCATTCTATCTACTATTTATACCCCTATAAGCCGCCTAGGATTACTATAGTGCTCCTAATAACGCTTAGATAGATATGGGTTAGACTATTTACATATTCTAAATGGGTAGTTATGTATTCTAGGCCTCCCACGAGGGTAGTTCCTGCTCCTACCTCTGCTGCTGCTCGTGGACTTGTTGCTGCGTCATCTTCGATCATAAATACCAGTAATAAAGAATACCGCAATTTCCCTAGCTAGTGTAATAAGTTCAATGTACTACAGATAGATAATATGAATTATAAAGAATCCTACTAGTAGAAAGTCGGTACGGCCCGGTTGAGACAGTGGCAGGTACACGGTATATGGTATATTCGCTGCATTATATTGTCATGTCTAGGTATTGTACACGGGTCAACTCCCTTAGAGCTTGCTCTCCGTCGTCAGGAGAGCACCGCTCATCATCGGCTGCTCCGCGGGCCCGGCTCCTCCGTTGAGCACCAGTTCCCGTCCGCCCTTTGTTCCCCACCACGCGACGCCAATCGCGGACCGCTCCACGTCCATTTCCCCATTGATGAGGATGTCCCAGAACCTCTCCTTGACAGGTCTCCGCAGCCTCGGGTCCGCAATCGCGTTGAGCGTCTGGGCCGCAATGGCCATCCACTCTTCGACGAGCGGCAGCGGCAGGAACGGCAAGGCGTCGATGAGTGCCAGCACCAGGGCGCTCTGTGGCGACTGCAGCGTCTCGCCGCTCTCGGCTGCAGCCGCCTGCGCCGCCTCGTCAGGGGCCAGCGGGACGGTAGAGGCAATGGCAATGTGCTGGAGGAGCATCTCGAGCAGCGTCTCGCCGAGCAGGGGCTCCTGCGCCGCAATCTGAAACGGCGGCGACACCATCTGGATGACTGTTTTAAAGGCCACGCGGAACTGGCGCGGCGAAATGTGGTGCGGAAAGGACTCAAAGAGCTTGACAATGTAAAAAGGCGCGAGCTGAATCGTCAGCGCGCTGTGCTGGGGGCACGAGAGGACCGACAAGACGGCGCTATGAGCGGATTCAAAAATGTTACCCATGGTCGGCGACATGACACCGTCAAAGCCCAGGTACGATGTCGCTGGCTTGATTATGAGCGCATCCGCGGCTTCTGTCGTTAGTGACAGCGGCATGTGCTCCGCGACATTGAGGTAATAGAGATCCAGCGTCCGTTGCAGATGCGCCGACGGCACCGCCAGCCCGTCTGCGGGCCGAAAGTCGCTTAGAAACTTTTCGCAGGCCGCGCCGCTCCTGCAAATGACGTCGAGCGATGTGAGATAGGTAAACGTGTACACCTGAAAGGCGTCGTTGCCGTTGACGGAGGATATGAAGCAAATGTTGCGCAAGATCTGCAGCGACTTGGCCGCCACGCCCGGCGCGACCGCGTCGTGCAGCATGCGCGGGTCGAGCAGGCTGCGCGCGACAATGGCCTGCAGCGTCGCCACGACGCCAAACATGATTTTGCGCAGCACCTGCCACAGCACCGGCCACGTCGCCTGCAGCGTCTCCGGGGTGAGCTGCGCGCTCGCCAGGCCGTACTCGACGCCGCTCAGGCGGTTCTTGGCCCACGCGTCGAGCAGCTTGTGGGAGAAGAGCACCAGGTCCTCCTGCGCCTGCAGCACGATGCTCGTGTCCTGGGCGTGCGTCGCCGCGAACGCCGCCATCTTGGCCAGCGGGCCCATGTTGCTTATGACCGGCCGGCGGTCCAGCTCGACGAGCATCGCAAACGACGGCGCGTGCTGCGGCCAGCTGCAGCCTCCACCACCGCCGCCGCCGACGGTCTGCGTCACGTCGCGTGCAATGTTCTGAAGGAAGAGGCCGTCCCCGCAGCCTTCGCGCAGCATGGCCCAGAGCATGACGGGCAGCAGCACATCGCAGTCGAGCTGCGCCTGGTGGTGCGGCGAGAGTAGCGGGAAGGCATAATTCAGCGCCATGACGATGGCTGCTTCCGCCAGCGGACCATCCTCGGCGTGCGATCGCAGCGCGAGGTTGGCCGCCACGACGACGGCCTGCTGTAGTGTGTTTCGGAGGCTGCGCGAGAGCGTGCGGCGGTCGTTGCCCTCGAAGCCAATCAGCACGCCGGTCAGCACGAGGAGGTGCTGCCACCGCGCGGAGCGGTCGTCGGCGCCTTTGACGACGGCGCGCGCCCAGTCGTCAGGCTTCAGGCCGCCGCTCTCGCGCTCCTGGGAAGGCGGTGGGGGCAAGAAGCCAGCGCCGGTGTTGTTGTTCTTCTTCTTCTTATTCTCGAGGGCCTCGGCGGCATCCTGGCGGACGCGGAGGGCGGCGGTATTGTATATGCTGACGACGCGGAGGGCATGCGACAGGTCAAAGCCAGGCCGCTGCCAGATGGCGGGCGCGGTGAGCAGCTGCGACGTGAGGACGCCTAGGTTGAGCGGGTTCGAGAGATGTGTGAGGAGGTGCACCGTGGTGCCGAGGATCTGCTCCGACTTGGGGTCGTCATGCACGTCCCGGTAGTACTGCAGCAGGGTGTTGAGGAGCCTGTCTGCGGGCATGATTGCGAAGTTTGTGCGGCGCCGCTGCCCAGCTGCGCGCTATGGAGTTTCAAACGACGTCTGGGCGAAATTGCGTTGCAAATATGTGTGGTTTGTAGAGGTTGAATTCGAGGTACCCGGATTCGGAGACCCGCGGCCAGGCGTTAGGCGGGTGCCGAGGTCTACGGGGCCCACTCGCCGCCAGGGAGCTTCAGTAGCTTCGCCGCGCAGAATCCACCATTTACATCTGATGACGGCCGTGACCAAACGACACGCAAGACAACTGCGCAGCAATCACCAACGCATCAAGCCATGACCTAGACTACGACTGCAGCCGGAGACTTTTGCATCGCAGGGCTTCTAGAGCCGCGCGCCCTCGTCGCCATGTCGGATCTCCCGCCCAACTACAAGACGCCGCCCTTTCCGTCGCTCAACGTGCACACCCTCTCGGACGAGACGAGCGACAAAATCTACACGCTGTACCATATTGGTGATATTTGGCGCTTCACAACCGTATGGACCGTCATTGTCTACGCCGTCTTCCACATGGGCGCGGTCATGGTGGCCTTTATGACGCACGGCTTCAAGCGCCGGTCGTGGAAGCTGCTGTGGCTTGCGCCGATTGTGTACCTGAGCGTTGCGGGCGTGGAAGCTGTGCTGTCAGGAAGCATAGTAGGACTAATGTATGTTCAACCCCCTTTGCAGAAATGGATTGATGTTGTTGTGTTGTTGAAGCATTGCGCTGATGAGGCTGACTTTGCAAACAGAGTCGGTGCCGTGTACCAGTCAGGCAACTACGAGATGAATACGTGGATCCCGTGCATATGGGGATTTGTCTGTCTCTTGATTCTGTTGATCTCTTCGTTTACGATTCAAGGCGCTCTATAGAGTGCAAGGTCAGGCCAGATGGCCCTTTGACATGGGGAAAGCACGTCGCGACGATACCATTTACGAGATACGAACTTTTACATAATAATCAGCGTGCAGAGGGAATATCATTGGGCTTTTGAAGCCTCTGTGTACTACGATCTTGTTATTTTATTTCGCCTTTGAACCGGCATGCGACCCTACGAAGGCAACAATACGTCTTTGAGCAGGCCGCCAAATAATGTATAGTAGCATATGACATGATAAAATACTGCTCTAATCCGAACTTGGCCTGTTGCTTCGTTCACCGACCATCGAAGGTCAAAGCTTCTGCGTATCAAGTATATGGCTAGTACGCATGCTCAGTTGTCGACCAATAAAGCTATTGCACACGTAGCACGATGACAATTGCCCCAAGAAGTCCACAAACAAGCGAAATGAGCCACAACATGATAAAGTAATTTGTACAAATGACATGGTGCATGCGCATGTTTGCACTTGGCCGTTACTATTGTTCTTTTTCCGTGGCGGCGCAACCCCTTGGCGCACGCCCCACCATCACCATCGATATTCAAACGGCAAACTTTCCAACTCTCACCTTTACCACCAAGATAAAGCCGGCGTGCTCCCATACTTCGTTTTCCTCTATTTCCGTTTTCAAGGCAGGAGAGAGATTAAACAATTATCGGTCCCATCCAGTAAGATAGAAGCCATCAAGCAATGAAGAGGTAGAAATCTCCGCCATCACCCTCACATCATGGCCAGCTTTCAACCGCCGCGTCTCCGACGCCCATCCGCCGATTCCGCCGACTACGACGACCCCATTCCACCACCGTCCTCGTCGTCGTCGCGCTTCGCCGCCGACCTGTACCCCGGCGCGCCGCGCTCCCTCTCCGGCATCGCCCTGCGCGCATTCTGCCTCGGTGGCGCCTTTTCCGCCTCGGCGCTCCTCACCGCGCTCGTCCTCGCCCTCACGGCGTCGCCGCTCTGGCGCGCCTCCTTCTTCCTGCTCGCGCTGTCCGCCTTTCACTTTCTCGAGTTCTGGGTCACGGCGCGGCGCAACACGCTCGTCGCCACCACCGACAGCTTCCTCCTGACGGCCAACTGGCCCGCCTACGCCGTCGCGCACGCCGCCGCCTTTGCCGAGTGCCTGGTCGTCTGCGTCTTCTTCCCGGGGCGGCGCTGCGGCGGCGGCGGTGGTGTCCACCTGGGCGGCGTCTGCGTCGCGCTCGGCCTCGTGCTCGTGCTCGTGGGCCAGGCGGTCCGCTCGGCGGCCATGCTGCACGCCGGCGCCAGCTTCAACCACCAGATTCAGTGGAAAAAGTCGGACGCGCACGTGCTGGTGACGAGCGGCGTCTACGGCTGGCTGCGGCACCCGAGCTACTTTGGCTTCTTCTACTGGGGTCTGGGCACGCAGCTGGTCATGGGGAACGTGGTGTGCTTTTTTGCCTACACCGCGGTGCTTTGGTACTTTTTCAGCCGGCGAATCCGTGTCGAAGAGGTCAAGCTGGTTGAGTTTTTCAAGGACGACTATGTACAGTATCGGAAACGGGTTGGGACCGGGATGCCATTCATCTAAGCAGGGCAGGACATGGGCAAGAACTGTAAAATTGTATAGTAATGAAATCACAAAGAACAAACAGGCTGGAATTGATTTACTGTAATCTGGCTACAAGGCGCTTCCACAAAACCAACGCAGAAAAGCGACTTATCCTGTCCCAGAAGCCATGGGTTGGCGGCTCACACTACCATACTTGGCCTGCCAGGCATAAAAATACATGAGCGCGGCAAACGGCTGGCCGAAAATGGTAAATGACACCCAAAAGATGGCATTGCCCAGCACCTTGCCACCGTTGCCCAGCTTCATCTTCTCCAACGGCGCAGTCAGGGCAATGAGCGGCAGCTGCAGAAACATGCCGAGGAATGCGACGCCGATGATGTTATGAGTCGGGACACCGACGAGCACCTCGTGCAACACTGCCGACACAAAAAAGACTGCAAAGCTCGCGGTCGACGGCTTCCAGCCGCGGCCGATGAGTGGCATATATACGTGTCGCTTGAAGTAGGTGTATACAGGGCGGTTCCAGGTGCGCCAGTAGGACCCCAGACTCTCGCTGTTCCACCAGTCATCGTAGAAGAAGCGGTCGCCGAAGCGCGTCACCTCGGCCAGCGCATTCAGGAAGGACTGGAAAATGGCGAAGAAGCCGGCCAGCCAGATAACAAGCGAAATGGTGGACAATTTGAGCAGGCGCTCGAGGATGGAGAAGAAGTCTAGCGATGCAATCTTGTCGAGCGAGTTCTGCAGCACAGGCGCGGCGTACTGGGCGCTGGCGAACCAGATGAAGACGGACAGGCAAAAGACTTCGCCGAGGCGCTTGCCCACATAGATCCAGCGAATTTTGTCGGTGCGAGGGTAGACGGGCTGATAGACGAGGGTAGGCGCCCACCAGAAATACGTCATGTTGTTCATGGTGATGTTCTCCGGGTACGGGCAGGCCTTGTAGAGCTCGGGCACCGACTCACCCTTGACGGGGTGTAGGTAGGCGTGGCGCAGGTCGCGGTTGGTAAAGGCATACGATGTCGTCTTGAGCCAGACGATGAGGGCGTGCGTCTCGGCCATTGTTCCGATAAAGGGGTGGTGGACGCGGAAGTAGACGACAAAGGTGGTGAGGACAAGGGCGAGCGTAATGTTGAGCATGTGTGTCCAGGCGACGACGATCCAGATGTTGTGAAACTTGCGGCGGTCGCGCTCCGAGGGGCCCGTGGCGCCATCGACCATGCGCTTGCGCGAGCGGATGGCCTGGCGCGCGGCGGCCAGCTCGATGAGGTAGGCGATGAAGAGGTGGCAGGGGATGAGGCAGAAGAGCCCAAGTCCCATGAGGACGTCATGGCGGCGAAAATCGTGGCATTTGAGGCAGATGAGGACGCCATACTGCAAAAGTTAGCTAATTGGCATCACAAACGACGCAATTGCTTGTCATCTATTTGTTCATACCTTTTGAATGTTTTCAATCATTAATCGGACATTGCCAACCACTAGGATGGCGAGGCGTTAGTGAGGGGCACATTGTCGCACGTCATACATGCATAACGCATCACGAGTTTGTACGCTCAGCCCAGGCTAAGCAGCGAGCATTAAAAAACGTAGACATACCGAGAACAATGACCATAAGGTTGCGGAAGCCTAAGAAGCTTGGCGACACGTTGGAATCATGGCTTAGGCAGGACGGGCGGACGAGCGAGTGCGTGGCCTCGACATGGCGATACTTGGACTTGGGCTTGGAGCTACGCGATGAGCGCGTCTTGGGCGAGGGCAGTTCCTGCTCCTGCCTCTGCTGCTGCTCGTGGAGTTGTTGCTGCGTCTGCTTGTCGGCGGCGGTGCTTGTCGATCTGCGCTTCCTGGTCGACGCGGTTGCGACGCCTGCGGCGTCGGACATGGCTTTGGAGACACGCTTCTTCGGTGGTGGCACGGAGGGGTAGCAAGGGCAATCAATGTCTACCCGGCGCGGTCGTTGGCTGCTGGGAATTGGCGATGGAGGAAAAGGCAGGTGAGGGTCGGCGGCAGCAGAACGGGAAGCGAGGAAGATGCTGCTGGTGGCGGCCACCAAGGAGCTTGGAGAGAGAAAAACAGGATGTCATGGTGGCGCTAGTAAAGAGGTCCTGCAGCTGGAAGCTATCGCTACCCACTCCACTGTAGCTTAGCATGCGTGACGCTATATCTAGGTAGCGATAATGATAAGGTAGCACAGGTAGCTGCAATACCCGATTCAATGGCGTCTAGCGGCAACACTTGTCTTAATTTTGCCTACTTCTATTGTTTTTCTCACGTTGTCTGACTTGTCCTAATCATGCAATGGACGGGATAGCTACGCACGTCTTTTCTTGCCTGGACTTGTCGGACGTTCAGGCCTGTCAGGTATGCCACTCGCCAAGGTGCATGCCCCCTCCCTGGCTTGTCAGTGGTCTCCGCCACGGCATGTCAAAACGCTGGCCCCAGCCACCGAATCCCGCGCCACGACCCGCTGCCCGGCGAGGCTCAGGCCCGCAACCTGCTCTCGCCAAACACACATGTCAAATGGATTGTCATTGTGAAACGACTTCGTAGAAAGCGAATTGCGGTTTTTCGACAGAGCGTGTCTTTATCTTTGTTATAACCTACAGTTGCCACTTCGCTCTTCCTTCGAACGTCTGCTCGGCTCTCGGCGCTGCTGCTGCTCTCGTGTCCTGTCCTCTGTACCCTCCTGCAGCCTCGTCCGCCAGCCACAACGGCCCTCGACCTCAATCTGGCGCACGCTCTTGCCGGAGCTGCGGGTCTTTACTTGCCATTATTTTCTTCTGATATCCGTTTCTGCTGCTGTTTTTAGTCGTTCAGAACGTTAGCGGGCCCTCGGAGCCCGCCTCAGCTCGATCCGACTCCTCTTTTAGAGCTTAAAAGGAAACCAACCCTGTCCACGAGAAAATTTGCTTCCGAGGCACATGTCAAACTCGTGACGAGAAGGGATCCAAGTCCAGAATATTGCACAGCAGCCGCGCCGAGTCTGCCCGTCTTGAGTGGCACAGCAACAAGAAAATTCTCTGCAGACCGCTTTGCTTGGCTATAGTAGAAGCAGCAGCAACAGCAGCAGCAGCAGCAGCAACAGCAGCAGCAGCGGCGGCGGCGGCAAATAGGAGACGATGAGTTTAGGGGCTATATCGACTATGTGCTATAGTTTCTCACTTGTCATGCAAACTTCCGAATGTATTCGACGAACCCCTGCGAATGCAACCAAGGGCCACGGTCGGCCGAGATCGGGTTGCCGACGTCGTATTACCGTCCAGCATGGGTAACGCGCCGGCAGCTTTTCAATTGTTCGTGACTGGCAGGCAATATTACTTAGGTAATTTCGTCAAGCGCAATCGGACCAATTGCTCATTCTGCAAGCTTGAACAATGCCTGGTCATGCTTAGCTGTTAAGTAATATGCGAACCATTGTTGCTCACACAATATGTGCAAACCGTCACAGAATAATTGGATTGAAGAGTCATGATTTCAGATAATTATTTATTATTAAGCCCATCATGGGTGAAGTCGAAACAGACGTCCCATTACTATCCTAGGTGGTTTCATTACCACTTCTCAGAAAAGACAGACTTTTCGCGTCGATACCAAAGCCATTTACAGCAGGGCAACGGCGGCGGCGACGGCAGCAAAGACGCTGCCGACAACACGGCCGGCACCAGCAGTGACGGGCTGGCTGCCGGTAGGGTTGGCACCACCGGTGGTGGAGACGGTGGGAGCGCCGGTGCCGGTGCCGGCGGGCTGGCTCGAGCCGGGCACAGGAAGGTCAGTGCCGGTGGCGATAGGGTTGGTAGCGGACGGGGGCTGAGGGGCCGGAACAGAGGGCTGCGAAGGCTGAGCCGGCGCCGGGGGCTGCGAGGGCTGCACGGGGGCAGAGGGCTGGGCGGGCGCCGGGGGCTGCGAGGGCTGCACGGGGGCAGAGGGCTGAGCCGGAGCCGGAGGCTGCGAGGGCTGCGCGGGAGCAGAAGGCTGAGCAGCAGGCTGGGTGCCGGCCTGGATCTGGCCGTCGCCAATCTGAGAGACGGGGGCGCCAACCTCGGTGGCAATGGCAACGGCTGCGGGTGTTGCGGTTAGTATTGCGTAGTCTCGACTCAAGCAGGCAGTATTGGGGAAAGCTTACTGGCCAGGGCGGTAGCGATGGTGAGGAACTTCATTATGATGGTATTGTTGTTTTATGATAGGTAAACGAGTGTGACTAGTACAGGATGAGAGGATGAGAATAACAGGACCTGGAAACGGGACGGATGAGCAAACTATATAGCCTCGAAAATAACTGGGTAATGCTATATGTGTGTGCTTGCCAACCGTGCCAACGTGCCAACTTGTTTGTGCCAGGCCGCAACGGCCGCATGTGCATCAACCGCATGTCTTGTTGCGTCAATCAATCACAACCGGGCAGCGGAGCACAAGCAACGGTACAGGTACATTCATGGGCGTAGAGGGCACTGTAGCAAAGAGCAAATATACATTAGAATTGGTGGCTGCATATGCGCACACTGGGTGACTGGCCACTTCTTTCTTTTCGAAACTGGGTGATCGTCAATGCAACATTCCAGATGCCGCCGAGCCGTCGCGTGGGTCGACCATCCCACTGAAATTCGCCATTGACTTTTTGCTGGTGTCCAGCCAATGAAAGCACGCCTGTGCTTCGTCATGGACTGCCCATCGCTCGCGATCGTCGTCCCCATAGAGTAATTGACCCCCGCGATCAACTCATTCTGCTACAATGGAGCGCTCCAGGACGGGTCGAGGCCGCGACGGAGAAAGCGGGCACTTTCTCACCTGCCTACCGTGCCTGCTTGCCTGTCTTGAACTGGCCTTTGCCGAAATGCGCAGCGATGACTGGTCGGGCAGAGGCCAGGAATGAAACCGCTCACACGATCTGTTGCCATCTTTTCACCCGTTAGCGGCCTGCCTGCAAGGTACATTCGCGTCCAGACCACGGCCGTCCACGGCGAATTTGGAAGGATTACTTGAAAGGATCACTTCCTCGCCACACACACCAGAAGCACGCCATCCAACCACAGCACAGGACTTGCCGCTCATCCCCGGTTAAAAACTCAGACCTACAGATGGACACTCACACACAACCCGGTTGCAGCTGAAAAAGCTTGAAGCGATGCTTGTTGCTTGCGTGCTTGCTTGTGCTGACTTTCGGATGATGGCCTGGCCCCCTGTCCATCATGGCCGCGTCCGGCCAAGCTTCCAAGGAACCTTTGCGCCCAAACTCCACTCTTGACAAACTCTACTTGTGTCGTTGCGGGAGGATTCGACGCTTGTGCAGGTACCGGTACCAATGGGCCTTTGCTTGTCACGGCAAGACTGATTGTTTCCTTTTTTCTTGTTTCTTTCATGCGGGAATGTCCAAGCTGCAGCGCCCCTCCCACCATCACTACCCAGTACGTCTTCTCCTGACTCAATCACGTTGCGCGCAACCATCGACATGCAGACTTGAACACGCAAGCGAATAGGAACAAGAGCCGGAGCCGCTCGACGTGAGACCGATGTCGCTTGTGTGGGTGAATTGCGCCAACTGCAAGGGCAGGGTGCATCAACGGGCTCCTGCTACTCACTCGACGCCTGGAGCGGCACAGTCATTCGTAGTCGTGGCTCTGAAAAGGAAGCAACAAAAGAGAATTCAAGATGGTGAGATTAAAAATGAAAACAGGAGAAAAGACATTGAGAACGACAAGATATGCCCGCAGACACTGAGCCGTCTTTTCGTCCGAGCGACCTCCTTTCTTTTGCTTACCGATTTTAGATGTCCGGTCGCATCAACACGTAACGTACTCCGTCGTTGCCTTGCATTTCCGCTCGCGGAAATCCCTCTTCTAGCGGTAATTCGTGCCAGTTGCCATATCTTGCACATGGCGTGACCGCTGTCTCGATCTCGGCACTGGCAGGTCGTAACAAAATCGTACAAGCTTGACCAAAGTCCACTACGTTCTTACAGAGTAGCCTCTTAGGAGCAGTGCTTCCGCCGCGTTCCACACCTGTCGCACGGGTGCCCGATGCATCTCTTGGCAATGGCCACAACTGCAACACAATCGACGTGTCGCAGAGACAAAACCTAAGATCTCGCTGCCTAACCCTAAGCACAACCTAGAACATTATTCGTACTTGTCCAAAGCTAGGTGACCCCGTCAGATTGACGGGGCTGCTGTGTACGCGTTGCGCCCATTTGGCTCCCTCGAGATCACACAGTCTCCTACTTCTCCGCAGAGCTCCTGTTGCTACCCTATTGTGCCATCAAACGGCTCGTGAGGCTTCAAGTTCAGACGCAGGCGCAGATGTTCGTGTGAAGTAGCGCTCATATGTACACAGGTTATTACTTTGCGACTCTTGCTAGATTTCTTGAGACTGTTCAGTCTGCGTCGCTCTTTACTGTGCTGCTTCATCAGTTGCCCTTAGCCGTGAAATCGCTGCGTCAGACTTGCTGCCCGCACATAACACCCAGCGCCAGCGAGCGAGTTGGACTAGCCAGAAGCTGGCTCAGATCTACTTGAGTGACGTAATGTTGTTTTTGGTCAAAATCATATAAAACACGTCTCCAGCGCGTAACGGAGCAACGTCTGCTGGCCTGACGCAGACTGGAGCGCGCGTACGTTGCTGCGATGTGCGTCACGACTCTAACAATGGTGATAGATCGCCCCTTTTAGCGGGATTGATCCAGTCTGATCTCGCCTTTTACATGCCGCGCAGATTACCAGCCCTCCCGTGCACTTCGGCCTGAATGTTGCTCCGGCCGACCAAAGAAGAAAAGGAAACGAAGCAATCACAGTCGCTTAAATATACGTATATTTTTGCGGATCGCGCTTAACGTGCTGAGGTAGGGGGAGCGTCAGAGCTTGAATCTATAGCAGCTTCTCCCCGGCGCTCTCCAGGAAAGCCTGCGTATTTACAATCTCGCTTTCAATCCCCAAGTCCTCGGCTAGGAGCGGGTTGTTATCCAAGTACCAGCTCTCGTTTTCCTCGAACGCCTTCATGTTCAAATACATTTCCTCGCCTGGCGGCCCAAACGCCTTGATCCAGTCACCCGCGTCCACCTGCAAATATGCTGCGCTTTTGCCCGTCGCCGCGCTCCAGCGCTGGAGTAGTCCCTCTTGCGTCATGGTCTCGACTATGCAGCCCACGTACTTGCCCTTTGTATTTTCCGGCTGCGCGAGGATGGCCTTTGTGAAAACGCCCACGTTGACTGCGGTGTCCCCCGCCATGGGAAGCACCACGGTGCGCGGCACGGGCATCAACCACACATACGAGCCAAACGAGCCTGGCGTGGTAATGGGCTTGACCAACGGCCCATCGGTTAGGTTGTTGGCGTAGTAGCCGACGTAGAGGAAGGTGGTCTTGGCCGCGAGGCTGGGGTATTTCTTGCGGATGGTGGCGTCGACTTTGGCCTTGTAGTCAAAATGCGGCACGGCGGTGCGTCTGTGTTGCTGACAAAAAGAGTTAGGCATGCTGCCGAAATTGGAGAAGAGCTCACAGATGTTGTCGGCACGTTTGACTTACACCTTCAGCATTACCAGGCACAGTGCTCCAAATGAGGTGCTTGAGTGAAGACAGCTTGTCCGCAATCTTGATCACAGCCATCGCCTGCTTGAACTCTGCCTCGCCCGCTTGGATCGCGCTCTTGCCTGCAAGCAGGTGCTCCCAGAAGTTGGTGACCAAGAAGATGGCATCCACACCCTACTCGAATGCGTCAGTGGCCGTCATGGCAGATTCGAGAGTCCATATGGCTGGACTATTCCTCACCTTGTAAGCCTGGACTAGCGACGCCTCATCGTCAAAGTTCGCCGTCATCACCTCGGCACCTGCCGCCTTTAGGGTGTCGGCCGCGTCACTGACTGCGTTACGCGTGATGGCGATGACTTTCCAGTCCGAAGTGAGGAGAGACTTGACGACAGAGCCGCCCTGCGTGCCAGTTGCTCCATGAACGGCGATAGTCTTGGACATGATGGCTAGGAGAACGGCGATTGGTAACTTGTGAAAAGAAAACTGGAAACTGTTTGTACCAACGCTTGAAGTAGCAAGACAGGAAAAGGTGACTTGCATCTCCAGACTATATAGTGTCGGTCTTTCGCTCTTGTAGTTGAAAAATGACCCGGCGCAACATGCCAGCGGCTGCAGGGAGAACGCTCGCTCCAAGACGAGGCCAAGCTGTGGCTGAGTGCGGGGAAGATCTTTCTCTAGGACTCAAGCGCAGGTTCAGACTGAAAATATGATATGCCCGATGTATCCGATTTCAGAGCACAGGGTATCCGGCGGATCCGACGCATCGGAGGAAACCATGAAGTCGTCACCGCGGCCACTACGGTAAGCTGCCAAAGAAGCCTCACGCTTCTGCAGATTGCTGAGCAAGCAATTTGTGGAGGTTTCTGCCATCGCATCTAACTATACTTCCACCTGATACCGACTCTCCGGATTTCTTTCACAAGCAGGATAGGTCAATGCGCAGTCACCTGTGCCGAAACATAAATCTAGTAAAGTATTGCACCAGTCCGATGACAGACAGACTAGCAACATCCAGTACCCCAAGTTATTAACTTTGAGACCCACAAGGTAAGAATATACATGCTTCGTTGTATGTGTTTCATATATTGCGGATCAATAAAGGTAAATGAAAGGACTGAGCTTTGGCATGCTTAGGACGGTGCTCCTGCCAGGGCCCTGGCGAGGGTGACAGTGACTGTTTGACAACTGAAATACATACTGTGAGCCCAGCGATCATGCGATAATCGTAGAAGTCGACTAGTCAATCTGCCATTATTGATATATTGTAAAGCGAGGTAGAAGAACAGTCGTGATGGTTTTTATTCGAGGTTGCGGCGCGTATCATCAGGTCCAAGGAGTGTACCCCAACTGAGTTGCCACCTCTTTCTAGGCCAGGGACGTACCACCAAGTGTCGACTCTTGCGTTTGGCTGTAAAAACGATGGATTGGCGTAGAGTTTCGATCCTGGTGGAACAAGGAGCTGCCTGCTTGACCCTTCCATGTGTTTGCGTTCCCTGTCGGCCATCTGATGTTGCTTTCTCGCGACTCGCAACATTGGTATTACCAGGAGTGTTTCCGCATAGCATGCGGACCGTCATGTCTTCAAGCGGGAATTGCACGTCTTGCTGACAAATATGCACTTATTCTGGCTTTTCTTTCTCGTAATCACTCTGATCAATCCAAGGTCAAACTGGTAGCTCCTTTTGCAATTATATCCATGGCCGATTACATAAGAGCGTCAAAGCGCTTCACTCACTCCGCAGCATCCGGTCTGATACACCATCACCTCTACAAGACTGCCAGGAATGATACAATCCATTCTACGCCCATAAAGGTGCAAATTTTCTCTTGGAGTTGGCAATTTCGCTACCGAGCGACTCACAGCCAAGCTTCCGTAGCAGGTGCAATTCCGAACAATGTCAGGTTGTTGCACCATAAATACGTACATATGATATCTTATGGCAAGTGTTCTCAAGGATTTGTAAGATACAGAGTCAGGAAAGCTTCCACGTTGCGAGAGAACTTGCCTCACAAGTGCGATCGCAGGGGCTCTCGGCAGCCAGTACATCCAGCTCAGGGCGATTGATTAGCAGTATGATGTGTTGCCAATGAATCGCTTGATCTGGAAATATCCATACTAGAAGCAATGCCGGCAACAACCAATCAGTTGCTATATTTGAGACGGTGAGGAAAGGTTTATGTTTGCTTAGAAACTGCCGGTGAAGCGCCGCACACGCCTCTATGGCTGCGTCAGTCGCTGTGGACATTGCGTGCGAGGTTGAAGCAACTGAAGTATTGTCCAAAAGAGCCAGCGAGCTCGAACACTGAGAATTCGTGTCGCAATCTCTCTTCCTATAGAAGCCCTACGCTTCTCCATCGAAATACCGCCATATACAAGCAAGAACATATGTAAATGTAGAAGTGTCGCAGGCTGGTGTGCATATTGCTATCGAGAGTCCCGTGCAGATTGCGAGACGGGTCGTGCAGAGCGTATGAGCAGGACAGCCATTATGTAGGACCACGATGCAGAGACGGCATAAAATTGCAGTAATTATTGCGAGAAAGCTTCTTGGTCAACAATTCGTGGCAAAATTCAGCAGTCATAAGGTTTGAAGGGACTGTAGCTCGTTATCGTTCGAAGTAGGACTCCGGCAGTAGACAAATTCGATATCCTGGCAGTTCCCGAGAAACAGTAAGGAACCCTAAAAGCCATAGCTCGAGATGATGATGTTGTGGATGGCAGCGTCACAGATGAAACATCATAAAAAGGAGAAGGACTTCTGGATAGAGTGTGGAAGGGTTCGAAGTTCATGATCGTGAGCAGAAGCGAGTGGAAACACGGACAAGGGGTGGCTACTAGCATATAGTTTTCGAGAGCTGGATAACTGCGTGTATATTACTAATAATAGGGGGTTCGCCGAGTGGGAGGCACACCAGCAGATGATGAAAGGGGCTGAGGGGGCCACGGCTTGCTGGTGCTCGAGAGCCGTGTCGGTAGTTCGGCCTCCGAGGTAGTGAGGGACAAAGATACCATTGGAAGGTAGTATACCATGAGAGCATGCGAGCTACAAAAGCGACCAATATGAAAAGTTGAGAAGACATGTCTTTCCAGCTGCAAAGAAACGGAAGGAGAGCGAACAGCTTTGAAGGCGTAGCCAGCGAGCTGCGTGCTTATGGCCGTTGTGCTTTCTTATGGCTTCATGCTACCCGGAAGGTAATCCAATACCTCTGATGAAGCTAGCGGCTGGCGCATACGCTGGAAGACAGGCAATACTCACCCATAAACTTCTTTCGGTGACTTGGACACGGCAAAAGTATTCTTCAAAAACGTCCCAGGTACAGCTGAATAGGCTATGCTCGCGGCGAACAGTTGTCAATGCTGTGGACAGAAATCCGTCATTGAAAGTAAATGATAGGCAATCACAATGGTGTTGTAGTTTAAGTAACTCGCGTCAACTCGACTGAATGCTCGTGTATCCCGAGTTTGGCTTAGGTTCCAGTGCGCTGTGTAAATAGTGTATTTGCGATTATGAATTATAGTTGTACCATCGCCCTCTGCGACTTTATTATTCCAGTCACCATTTAGCCGGATGGAAGATTCCACGGCACGACATTATACAGTAGTCGCTGCCATCTAAAGCAGGGCAACGACGGCGACAACAGCCGCCAGGGCACCGCCGGCAACGCGACCGGCACCAGCGGTGATGGGGGGAGAGGTAGGGCTGCCGGTCTGGCCGCCGGTCTGGCTGCTGCCAGGGTTGCCGCCGCCACCGCCGCCAGACTGGCTGCTGCCGGGGTTCACGCCACCGGTGCTGGAAGCAGAACCAGACTTGACGACCGTCAGGGAGGGAGAGTCGCAGCTGGTGGTGGGAATGGGCTCGCGGGTGACCACGTCGTTGGTCGAGGCGGGCGTCTTGCACTCAGGGCACGTCACGACGGAAGAGTCGGCGGCAAAGGCAATGGCTGTTTTGGTCGCGTTAGCGGAAGTCGTCAAGTAGTTGCGAGTTGGAGGCAGAGAGAGCCGACTTACTGGCCAGGGAGGCAACAACAGCAATGAACTTCATGATGATGGTATTGTGTGGTTGGGGTATAACTGAAAGAGGGAGATGCTGGAAAGACGACAAGGACAACGTTGAGATATAAGAACGAGTGGTATGCAGGTTTGAGAGAAGAAAGATGGTGGGCATCTACAGGTAGTAGTAGTTTGAGCAACAGGCTTGGTCTAGCGCAAGCCAACTGCTCCTTTCGAGGACAAAGGAAGCAGACTACGGCTAGATTGGGTCCATTGACCCATTTGTCTGGTCGGCATATGTGGTATCGCGTCAAGGCGACATTGGCAGCCAAAGGCTAGCGTGGGAGCAAATTGGACAAACAAGTGCGAGTTCATCAGCTGGCTGCTTCATCAACAAGGGATGGCTCAACTTGGTGTACAACTGTTGGCGCTCGCCACGCTCGCTTCGCCGCGCGGGCTGCATCATTCCCGAGCGGCCAAGCGGCCAAGGTCGAGAAAGCTCTCCACGCCCCGTAACTGCATGTCAAATACTCTGCTGGTTAGCCTCGAGGCAATCTTACTTTGCCCCGGATGCTCGCCGCTCCGGGCTGGCACTAACGGCGCGAGGCGAGCTAGTGCTGCCCTCCCATTCTTAGCAGATGCTGATGCGCCGCACGGCCGGCCGCCCTGCTTGGTACAGGCTGCCACACAGGCAGCTAGCTCATGGCTTTCTACTTCCTCGGTCCTTTCAATTTGCCAAAATTGGTCCCGCGCTACGTCGAGGTGCCTGGGCTAGAGAGGTATGCACTTGAGCTAGAGTAGTATGCACACGAGCTAGAGGAGTATGCAGTCGAGCTAGAGACGCGAGCCTCCCGCGTCGCAAGGCTGTCATGGGCACTGGTAGCGAGTCGTGGCAGTTGGATGCTTGGGGCATTGCATTGACAATGGAACAATCCGTTTCGTCGATCCCAACGGCATGAGATGTTTCCGTCCTCTGCGACTGCGGGGTAGAGTCAGCTCTCATGATGCAATTGATCGCTAAGATTGATAAGTCGGAGGAGAAACAATTTCTGCAGACACATAGTATCCAGTTGGGACCACCCGGGCCATGGGTGCTCCGTCGGGAGATCGATCAGGCTGGTTGCTGTTTTGGGAAATGGGCGGCCCGGCTGGTCATGGATCCGAGCGAGACCGCCGCGAGGCTAGCGACGCCCTTTTTCTGCCACCATCAGATAATCAGCACGGCCCAAATGCCAAACCCCAGAGAACTTGCCACGCTTGGGGCCCGGCAAGCTCTGGATCCGCGCGACTTTGCTCACCCAGGGGCACACAAGGTATGTTTGGAATCAACTAGTCATTTAAGATTAGGTCGACTTTAGCTTGGCTGGGCGGACTGCCGAGTGTGTGTGTGTGTGTGTGTGCCTCCCACAACGTGAACCATCCCCGTGTTAGTGGCCAAGCTGCACGACAATGAGGCTCTCGATCACTTTGTAATTAAGCACACAACTAATCACACTAGCGCTGAAAGCTGGATTTGTTTTTTCCTGGAGATTTGGCTTGGCCCGGGTGCACGTCGTCCCGCTGCGCAGCATAGTCATTGCCCCCCTTGGAGCATTCTTTCCGCCTTGTCCGGCGAGACGTGTCCGAGGGAATAAAAGAAAGCTGCCAGCCGGTCAGCTACACATCTTATCCTCTTCATCTCGCATCCCATATACCACTCTCTCTCTATACTCCTGTATACCACCCCACATAAGCCTCAAGATGCATTTCTCCCAAGCTACCATCGCGGCCGTCGTTGCTGCTGGCTTCGTCTCCGCCGCTCCCACCATTGAGAAGCGCGCTGGTATCACTGATGGTAAGTCAGCCAACCAACCCAAGCAAGTGCCCAAGTTTCATCACTAACACGAAGCAGCCGACATTCTTCAGTATGCCCTGACCCTGGAGCACCTCGAGGACACCTTCTACCGTGATGGTCTTGCCCAGTACGACGAGGCTGCCTTCAAGAGCGCCGGTTTCGACTCCACCGTCTACAACAACATCAAGTCCATTGCCAGTGACGAGGCTGCCCACGTCGACTTCCTGACCAAGGGCCTTACCGCTGCCGGTGCCAAGCCCGTCGCCGCCTGCACCTACGACTTTGGCTACAAGGACGTCAAGACCTTCCTGGCCACCGCCTCCATCCTCGAGGGTGTCGGTGTGTCCGCCTACCTCGGTGCCGCCGCCGACATCATGTCCAAGACGTACCTTACCGCCGCCGGCTCCATCCTGACCGTCGAGTCCCGCCACTCTTCGTACATCCGCGCCAGCCTGGGCCAGAAGCCCTTTCCCCAGCCCTTTGACACTCCCCTCTCCTACAACGAGGTCTACTCCCTGGCCTCTGGCTTCATCAAGTCTTGCCCCGAGAGCAACGCCCCGCTGCCCGTCAAGGCCTTCCCCGCCGTTGCCGTCTCCGCCGACACCAAGACCCCCATCAAGGCTGGTGACACCATCACTCTCTCCACCCCCGGCTACCAGCTGAAGGGCCCCAGCGCCGACACCAAGATCTACGCTGCCTTCATTGCCGTCACCGGCCCTACCTTTGCCGACGCTACCCCCGTCGATGGCGGCTTCAAGGTCACCGTCCCCGAGGGCTTTGCTGGCCAGACCTACGCTGTCCTGACCAGCTGCAAGGATGCCGTCAACGACGACACCGTCGCTGCCGGCCCTGCCATCATTGAGATCTCTGCTTAAGTTATAATGTATGGTTTGGGAGCTAGTATACAGTAACGCGTTGGCTATAAAAGGCCATGTAATTTCTTAATTCAATAATACCATGTATAAAAACTTGAACGAGGAGCCCATTCCGACCCAGTGATGACCATCAATCAATGTGCTGGAAACTGATGCATTTCTCATGAATCCCAACTCCTATTTTATCGTATATGCGCCGTTGCCTGTCCACTGTTCGTGACGATCTACCATCGTGAGGACCCCTGCTAACCGCATCAAATGATATTTCGGTTGCTACATCGCAATCACTTAACGTAATAAGCGGTCGGTGCGCCCTGCGCGTATCTATTGACTCGGATGGCTGAAAGGCGGGCGAGCGCTGCACTGGAGATGCACAAAAGTCTTTTGAAAGAAAGGCTGGGCAACTACGACAATGATTTTGGTCAGTTGCGGACGCTGCCTGAAGAAGCACTGGCCTTGTTGCGAGAACTTCGATCGACATCTGACCCTCATTCCGTCAGTGCATCACTAAGATTCGATGCAACTTCTAGGATATAAATCAAGTAGCCTAAAGTACCGGCCACTTTTGGCTGCAGTAGCTTAGAAGGTTTTCTAGGCGGGATTATTCTTGAGCACTAACGCCGACGCTATCGCAATTTCGAAGCCCTAGACATGTTTGCCAACGTTTGATAGCTTCGCCCGCAAGTTCGTGGCCGACAATAGTCGACCTTCGTATTGGTTTCAGACGCCAGTGATCGAGTGAAGATTGAACTGCAGATGCTACAGGCATCAATCTGGAAATAGATGTCATGATCTGCAAACGGCCTAGGTTTCAACTTTTACGGAATCTATTTCACGACTCCCGACCGTCGACACAGAATCTGGTGAATGTGTCTGAAGAGCTCATGTTAGAGAACTGCAGTATTATTGTGATGAGCTGAAAAGGTAAGAATTTATCACCGATCTCGCCAGATATATTGTTCAAAGTTTTTTTTTTCGGTTTTTGGTTCTTTTGTGTGGACGATCATAGTGACGTCGCGACTGTTCATAATGTAACTGACCTTGCGTCACAAGCGGCTCATCAACGACTCTAGCTGTAAAGATGACGGTGACGGCTGTCATGGATCAGCCGGTATCGCTTTGACTTGTTCAAATTCCAATTGGTAGAGAATAAAACCTACTGAGACTGGTCTGAATGCATGGAATTTCGTTCTTTTCAATCATCGCGAAAAAAAACTACATCAAGAATTAAAACCTCATCGAAGCCACGACGGACCACGCTCCAAGAATCCTCGCCACACTACAGTATGGCAACACAATTCCAAAAAGGTATGCACCGATTCAATCTAAAAGCGGAAATTAATCAGTGTTAATAAAATATTCTCAGAGAGGGATATTCCCATCTCAAAACAGAATTTCCCAGGAAAAGAACATGACATGCCGAATCCGAAGCCTACTCGAGATCAATTGCCGGACGCGGAAGGTAACGCAACAACATACCATGCCGCGAATAAACTCAGAGGCAAGCGCGCCATCATTACTGGAGGCGACAGCGGGATAGGGGCCGCGACGGCGGTGCTCTTTGCCCGAGAAGGGGCTACGACTTGCATCGCGTATCTGCCCGAGGAAGAGCAGGATGCTCAAGACACAAAGAATCAAATCGAGGAGCTCAACGGCACGTGCCATCTGATTGCTTTAGACCTTGTAAAGAAGGACAATTGCAAAAAGGTGGTGGAGTTTGCTCTGGAGAAGATGGGGGGTATCGATATCCTTTTTAACAATGCGGCGTGCAAGTATAGCCCCATGCTCGCATTGAATTAATTTTACTAATCTGAAAGTAGACCAAATGATGGTAGAGAAAATTGCTGATTTGTCCGAGGAGCAATGGGAGCACACATTTAACATCAACATACATTCTTACTTTTACATGGCCAAGTACTGCTTGGAACACATGGGGGAGGGCTCAACCATCATCAACAATGCGTCGATCAACGCCTATATCGGCCGACCGGACCTTCTTGACTACACGTCTACAAAAGGTGCCATCGTTTCATTTACGCGTGGCTTGAGCAACCAATGCCTACAGAGAAGCATTCGGGTGAACGCAGTCGCTCCAGGACCAGGTATGCATACACGTGCGATGAATGATGCCAAAACTAACACCGTTGGCTTAGTTTGGACGCCATTGATTCCATCCACGATGAATGAAAAGGCGCAAAAGAATTTTACAAGCCCAATGGGCCGGCCAGCGCAGCCTTCGGAGATAGCTACATGCGTGGTCTTTCTCGCATCGACAGACAGCTCCTGCGTCAGCGGACAGACGATACACTGCAACGGTGGAGTGGTAGTGAATGGCTGATTGTGCGGCCCTCGTCCAGCCGTTCTCGTTACGCTGAGCATAAGCGTGCAGAGCCATACAGACAGTTGTCACTCTAGTATAAGTGCAGGTGCGTCAACTTGATTGCTTGGAGACTCACTTTTAAATGTATGCCGATGAAGCACCGCCACGCGGTGGAAAAAAATGATCGCCGGTAGCTAGCCAACTAGGTCATCTACGAACAACTATTTAGTGCCACATCCCTTCGGATGTGCGAAGGCAACACTTCAGTACTGTGTAAGAATGTTAGCGAATTAGACGATCTTACTGCTTAAGGTACTCAGCGTACGTAGCGACTTACGCCCAGTTCTTAAGTATTTAGACTCTCCACAAGTACAGCACACTACCGCGCAGCAGGGTTTATTTACAGTGGAAAGCTGTACCTTTTAGGAATATTCAAACAGCGGGAATAACGACGTAGGTGTTGCCTTCGCACACACAAAGGGATAAGTTGAAAAAAAAAAGAGTTTAAAAGATAAATATATAAACTAGGCTCTAGATATTATCTGCAGATTTTTTACATTTTATGGAACGACTAGCCACGCGTCTCGTCGATAGTTGGAGGCTATTGTTGCCTGGCCTGACCGGCGAAGGTTTTTTTCCACCGACGGCCGAAAGCCAGCATGTATTTAATTTCTTTTCAAGACAAGATCCACGTCTGAAGTTTTCCAGCTTAAATTTCATAGGCTTTAATAATGAAGAGCTTCACAAAATTACAACAAGGGACATGGATTATATCAAGCATCAGTTCGATGACTAAGCGGCATATCGCATCATGTGATCTGGCGTCAAATTGCTGGAGCCACCATTAAGTCCCAAATTAGCGGCGTCCAAGCAAGCTTCAACGCGCTCGGAGAGGTAGCAAGTCAAGCTTTCATGTTATCTCAATCATTCTCACTTTGCCTACCGAATATTCTTATCGCAGAGGCTCCATCTCATAGAACCGCCGCGCGCTGAAACACCGGGCCATATTGTCGGCGCATGTTTCGCAGCTCTCAGCACTAGTCGCAAGCCGAGCTGGGCTCTGACCCGCCATCATGGCCTACGAGCCTCGTGGAGACCAAAATGATCGTGGTGGTGGCGGCCAAGGGCAGGATGGAAGTTTCGTCAAAGTCAGAGGTCGACGTATGTGCAATTTTGTGCCGCAGCCTCTGTCAGCCATGACTCTGTGCTGGACCCATGGAAGGGACAGACGATGAGCGCCAGCTGACGTTTGATAGGACCCGTGACCGACTACAGCTCTACCATAATTCACTGGCAGCGTAATAGAGTGCCGAATTACAAGGGCGCTTACATCGGCGAAGCTGAGCGGCCTAGCCCAAGCTACATTATTGATGTTTGTGAGCCGTCTTGATGATGTGCTCGACGCAGCGCTGACCGAGAACCAGATGCTGCCGCCTATCGCGAGGCCAACCAACCCAGCAGACACCATTCCGGCGAAGCATCTGCACTCCTCGCTCAACAAGATCAAGCACCCTGTAAATGTGGTGCGATGGACTCCAGAAGGCCGACGGCTTCTCACAGCCTCAACCAGTGGTGAATTCACGCTATGGAACGGCACAGGATTCAACTTTGAGACGATTATGCAAGCGCACGATTCGGCGATTCGCGCGCTCGAGTACTCCCACAGTGACGACTGGCTCGTCTCTGGCGATCACGATGGACTGATCAAGTACTGGCAACCCAATTTCAACAATGTGCAGAGTATCAATGCACACTCGGATCCGATTCGCGATCTGGCATTCAGCCCCAACGACGCCAAGTTTGTCACTGCATCCGACGACTCTACGCTAAAGGTGTTTGACTTTGCCCTGGGGTCAATGGAGACGAAACTAGAAGGTCATGGCTGGGACGCCAAATCGGTCGATTGGCACCCGACGAAAGGTCTCCTCGTCTCTGGGTCCAAAGATCACTTGGTCAAGCTGTGGGACCCGCGATCCGGCCGCTGCTTGACCACTCTCCATGGGCACAAAAGCACAATCACAAAGGTTCTGTTTGAGAGAGTGCGGGGGAGCTGTCTGGCCACCTCGGCACGAGACCAGACGGCCCGTGTGTTTGACCTGCGCATGATGCGAGACATTTGCTTGCTCAAGGGCCACGAAAAGGATATTTCCACAGTCGCCTGGCATCCCGTCCACGCCAACTTGCTGTCCACCGGCGGCATGGACGGCTCGCTATTCCACTACCTCCTCGACTCGCCCAACACACCCCCTGGTCAGCAGCTCACCGTGGCACCGTACGACAGCCCGGACCCGACGACGACCCCAGCGCAGTCCATCTGGCCAACACACAAACTGTCATTCGCGCACGACTATGCTATCTGGTCTCTCGACTGGCACCCGCTCGGCCACATCCTGGCGTCGGGCTCAAACGACAGAATCACGCGGTTCTGGACTCGCGCTCGCCCTGGTGACGCCGACGTTTTTCAGGACCGCTATCACATTGGCGAAGCCGCGGCAGAGGCGCAAGGCACATGGGATCGCCGCGGTAACCGCCGGCAGCGACAGGAAGAGGAGCAGCAGGAAATCGAAGACGAGATGGATGCTCTTGTCGACCAGGATGCGCAGAGGCCAGCCGGTGGCGCTGGCGCGTCTTTGCTGCCCGGAATTCCCGGTCTTCCTCTTGGCGGTGGCAGCATCGTGCCCGGAATAGGATCCGCCGTGCCGCCGCCTCCTCTGATCCCTGGTGTCGGAGCCAATGGCCATATCCCCCCACCCGGCCAGTTCCCACCGCCCCCGTTCGGCATGCCGGGCATGAACGGCGTCCCTCCGCCGCCCTTGCCGGGTCTCGACCCCAACAACCCGCCGAACCCGATGCAGCTGCTCGAGATGATGAAGAAGGCCGGCGTGCCGCTTCCACCGCCCGGACAGCTACCGCCTGGGCTCATCCCGCCTCCTGGTGCGGGCGGCATGCCGATCCCGCCTCCGCCCATGCCCATGGGCCTGGATATAGGCGGCGACGCAAATCGACGACGGGCTCCTCTGCCGAGTCAGGCAGACAGCCTGCGGGAAGAACAGCGACAAGGCAACTACAAGCGGATACGGTAGCACTGAAAGCTGCAAAGCAACATGGTCAGCGGTTCGGCGCATGGGACTGATTTTCTTGCATTGTATTGTTGCCTGCGAGAGACTTGTAAGATGGCAAGTGCAATATCGTCATAAGTAGATTGATGATTGCTATGTAATATAGTAAGCTAATGTACAAAAGTCTACAGCCCATGTCCCTTGAGCTCATTCCATCTATGATGACAATGACGGCAATAAAAAAAAAAAGATGCCGAAGATGAGTAAATTGGCATTAGCGAAGAGGTTAAAGCCACATGATAAAAGGTAGAATCAAAGGAAAACACCGTATTAGATGCAACGAATTATAGAAGGAAAGAAAAAAACACTATTGCGTGGGAGGCAGAGAGCGCTTGTCACCGCCCTTGGCAAAGGCCTTTTGCCTATCGGCATAGTCCTTGATGACCAGCGCGCACGTCGTATCCGCACAAAGACGCCTGCGGCGCTGGATCGGCAGCTTCGAGGCGAACTCGAGGCCGCTCGCGCGCTCCACCGCCTCGACGGGCACCTCAAAGTCGGTAATGGGTTTGTTGTTGTCGATGGGTGCGTTGGGAAGGACAAAGGCGCCGAGGGCGACGTTGCCGCCGGCCTTGCCGTCCTCGGCAAAGATGACCTTGTAAAAGTGCGTTGGGACGGCCACCGAGGGCGGGCTGCCAATCATCTCGTACTTTACGTACCACTTGTTGTCGACGGGGTCCTTGCGGGGGAGGTAGAGGGGCCCGGTGACGATGCGGACCGAGGGGTAGCGGACGGTGAGGCGGCGGCAAAAGTCCTCAAAGTGGGCCCAGTAGTCGCGGTTGAAGCCCTCGCCGACCTGGGGACACATGTTTGTGAGGTAAAAGGTGTCGTCCATGGCTTGCTGGGACCACTTTGCGTCGGCGGCGGGCACCTGGTGGCCGCGGTCGTAGCCGCTGCGGTAGTAGTCGCGGAGGCCGGCGCGGAACTGGGGCGGGACGGCGGCGTCCTCGACAAAGACGCTGTGCTTGCGGTCGGCGTCGCGGCGCGCGAGCGAGGCGGCGGTGATGTGTTCGACGACCCAGTGCGGGTTGCGCGTGCGGCGGTCGTACGACGAGATGAGGGCGCTGCGGGCGGCCACGTCGGCGACGGGGCCCGGGAAGCCGTACTCGAAGAGGCCCGAGGGGTTGACGGGCGAGGTGCCGACGGGGGCCGTGGGCAGGGGCGCGCCGACGGGCAGGGGCGGCTGCGCGGGCGGGTAGGTGCCTGGGAGAGTCGGCGTTGGTTGCAGCAGCAGCTGCTGCTGCGCTTGCTGTGCTTGTTGTTCGGGTTTCGAGGAGCGGAGCGAGTAGACGGCGGCTGTGAGAGCAGCGCCGCCTCCGGCACTAAGAGCGGCAATCATGGCGAGGGATTGTTTTGACATGTTGGGCGGGACGAAAGTCTTGCTGGTCGGGGGGCAAGGCTTTTATACGTAGGGCGAAAGAAAGATGTGTGGAAATGCGACGACGGGTGTGATGGAAATGACTGGTGCAGAGGGGGCGTATGCTGCTTCTCGCTGGCCTGGGAAGAGCAGGAACAAGTCAGCCGGGAGACAGGGCGGAAGACCGTCTTGCAAAGGTAAGGTAGGTAGAGAGAGACCTTGGGCTGCTGTGATGTGCACGCGGAAGAATTTCTTCTGTAAAGTGCATGTGGTTATCAGGGTCTCGAGGCTGCTGGTATGGAGAAAAGACGGCGCGGGTATTGGTGGAGACTTGCCCTGGGCCGCTGGAAGGTATTGATGGTGGTGGATTCCTTGTCATTGTGTTTGCCTGGGCCGATTTTCTTACTTTCCTCACATCTCACTAAAATTCATCATCATCACTATCTTCCTTCTTCGCATGGCGCTTCTGCCACTTTTTAGTTAGCCGGCTCACAAGTTGGTTGTGGTAGACTGAAATAACCATCAACACTGCCACGTGCGTTGCGCGTTGCAGGGAGCAGGCAGCAGCTCATCTCATTGCTCGCCACTGCAAACGCCATTCCTCGCCATTTACCATGTTGTCATACTACAATGCCGTCGTGGAAAACACTTTTGAGCATATTTGCCATTGAACTAGCTATTTGCATGGCTTATTACTGACTTGGCGTATCATGGCCAAAGATTGCTGCCTCCGGCTCGCAATTCTACAGCCGCCCATGACACGACGCCACATGACCACCATATGGCCATCACTCGACCACCACCACAGACTCACGCCGGCGCGTGTAGATGCCGCCAGATGAGCCTCCATCTCTGGTGACGTTCAGCTTTGCGCTCCCCTGACAAGGCTCATCAACTACCTGCGCACGACTGCCTCACCGTTGGGCCAGCGTTGCAACCGGCATGATCCGCTGCACCTCATCCGTCTCATCTTGCATACATCGTATGCTGTGCCTGACTCACCACAGCGGCACCTCGTGTGCGGTACAGCACGGCCGTTGCACGCTTAGTGGACCGGGGCAAGTGACTTTTGTTTCGTGTTCTACTATTTGCATGTCTATTTATACACTTTTATAGCCCTCCCACTCCTATCGGTGCCACGAATCCCATGTGATGCTGGCCCTATCTGCCTGCTAAATGCAGTCTCATTTCTGTACAGCTCCGCCCGGTGCGGCTGAAAGATCACAGGAAAAGAGCGCCCAGCAGAGCGCTGCCACCGATGAGGACGGCCAGGCTCAGGGGTCCCACCTTACCCGCCGCGGCGGTGGTGGGCGTGGCCGAGGCGCTCGCGCTGGTTGAAGCGCCGCCAGTCGACGACGTGGTGGGCGTGTAACCCGGAGGAGGCGTGGTCGGCTTGGGCACGCCAGACGGGCAGTGCCAGTGATCGTTGTGCGGTGTGCAGCCACCGGGGCCAGTCGTGGCGGCGGCTGTGGTGGTGCTGTTGCCGCTGGCGGTGGCGGTTGCGCTGTGGCTGTCCGTATCATGATCATGGCTGTGATCATGGTCGTGGTCGTGGTCATGATCGTTGTCGTCACTGCTGCCCTGGGTCGCCTTGGGATTGGCCGAGCCGTCTGGGTTGAGCGAGGGCTGCGGCACGCCCGATGGACAGTGCCAGTGGTCCTCGTGAGGCTCGCACGTAGCGGTGGCCTGCGTGGCAGAGGACGTGGTGGTGGCCGATTGGGCGGCCACCAGCGCCGACTGGCCCAGCAGAATGTAAGCGAGCGACTTGAACTGCATTATGACAGGGTTCAATGGAAAACGAAAGAGAGTTGTAGAGGCAAGCAGGAAAGCAACAGGCTGCAATTGGGCCAACGGGCACGCTTTTATACCTGCAAAGAACAGGCCCAGACTGGCTTCCCGTTCTTGCTGGAATTATGCTTTTTCTTCTCAACCCTGATAGGGCAGCTCCCGGTACGCCACGTTTCTTTGTATGGAAACGATAATCTGCATGATGTGCGTTAGTTGCGCTGCCAAGACGCCTCGTGAGAACCTTTGTGGTGTTGTACCACTGTACACATTACTCGATTCATGCTGGCCAACAAATTAAGGGAAACCGTTGGAACAAACTACCATGCGTGATCGAGGTACTGCTTGCGAGACATGCATGGCATGCTATACCTGCTTTCAAGAATGCAAGCAGCTGAGGAGCAGCCTCATGTCCTTGCTACATCCAGGACGTCGCAAACACTGATATTTCCCGCGTCGGAGCTCAGGTCTTGGCACAGATGGCTGATTCGCATTATTGCCAGCAGATCCACTCCAGCCGCCTTGGACGTCCGAATCCAACAGACAACTTTGCCATCATTCTACCCAAGCATGGTAGAAAAACCAGTTCATCTTCTTGCCAGCCTACAATGAACACATCTTCATCTCGGATAGCTGCAGACAGCAGCACCCTATTATGTCCTAAACGCTGAAAATATTTGGGCTGGCTGAAGCTGGCAAAAAAAATTTAAGCTTAAAACGAAGTTGCCCTTTCGCGATGGAGCATCGCAACCTTGATGGCCGTGGCTGACGCCAAGAGCTGCACTTTTATTGGTGAGCATCCCCGCGCAAAAAAATCATCATCCTATGTATTCTCAGCCAAAGCATGCAGGTTTCCTGCGGCTAGCCGGCCTTGGAATCCCGTGCATGATATTGTAAAGCTGAATGTGATGCCTGTCGCTCCAAGCAGCCCCCCTCCCGGTATAAATGAGCTGGGATGCTACGTCGCCGGGCTAGCCGCTCAAGTCTGTATACGGTCCCTGGCCGGATAAAGGGCCGTCGCATTTCATATATTCGAAAGTGGTTCTAGTTGACGAGAATGGGTAACTTTGCATCACGAATAAAGGCCTGTGGTTCGGTCGAACTTCTCATCTGGTCATCCCACTACGAGCATGCGTGAATGTGGCAGAACAAGTACAAGTCACATATTGATACATGTATGGTGCCATGCATATAAAAAAGTACCTCGCCGACAAAGGGACCATGCCTACCCGACCTCGAGAATTTCCAAGCCATGATTACATTTTCTGCCCCGGTCCTAACCAGCAGTCAGCTGGCTATACTGCCTGCAAACTATCGCTCCAGAGCAAGCATGGAAATATTCTTCTTGCATATAATGAAATCCAAATCAAAGATGAAAACGAAAAAAGAAAAAGCCCCGACAAGTCGCTACTCCAGCCTCAAACACAGTCCTGGCCATTTCCGTCGGCATGAATGTGGCACTGGCCCATTCATCAGTCTCGCTATGGTGGACGGTAGTGCGCCTGCAAAAGACAAACAAGATTGCAGGCACCTTTTTCATCTCTCACACTCTTACTCAGAGACCAAACTGTAGCACTAGTATAGCTATCTGCCGAAGCCCAAAAAAATCCAAGATTCGACGGTGGAGCAGACCTTGGTGCAAAGTCCTTTGACCCAACCCGAAATCAGTCGTGATCAGAGATCAAGAGAAAGAAACGAAACGAAACACGGCAAATAGAAATAAAATAGTGTGAGTTGCTGTGTCAATAATATTCGTAGCTACTCTGGGATCATACGAATTATTCGCGCAAGACGTCATCAGTTGCGCAAACGGCTGGATAATCGCCACAGCGCGAGGGCAAAAGGCACTGCATGCGACGCGCCGCCTTGCAGACCACAAGACTGCCCAAATAGACGGAACACTGTCTCAAGCAAGATGGTTTGACTAGTATTGCCCTTGCTCTTTCTTCTGATTCTCTATATTTTTCTTGTTTAGCTTGGGTTTTCTGATCTTTCTGATTCTCTAATTACTTCCGTCTTCTAACTACCCAACCCAACGACCGTCGTCTCTTTTCCTCTTCCGCCGCTTGCCGAAAAATAATCATGGTGCCAAGTGAACGAGTAGGTCTAGCTTGTAGACGTTCTTCAAATTTGGTAACTCCATTTTTCCCACCGCCTTCTGAAGAACAAAACACCCTCTAACCTGTAGCCTCCAAAACACTCTCGCCAGGCTAACATTGCCGCATGCAACTGAAACTAATGGCCAATTAGCGAACCATTGAGAGGAAAGATGGGGTCTTACAGAATGCTTTGCATTTTTCTGTCAAAGAAAATCTCTGAAACATGTGCGCCGCTTCAACATTTAGTTGCAGCTTGGTCGCGTTTGGCATCACACAGGCCACTCCGCGCTCGCCATGCCGAGACCGCCCAGAATTTTGACCACACCAGGATACATTCCACCTAGCCAATTTTGGCCCGCTGTTCAGTCCCACATTCTTCTATGAAGAAATGAGAAACAGCGCGGTTGTAATCACCCAGGTGTGCATCGGAATATGTAATGTCAGCGTGAAGTGGAGCCAGCGTCGGCGAAGATGAGAGAGGTGTCGTGGAAAGATCTCTAGCAGATCCTTATGATGTCTCTTACAGGATATGGGTAGAGTGGTTGAAAGTTCACGATGTCTTGATCCTGCGCGGGTATGCTGGTTGGAGACGGAGCAGGTCATAATCGGGGAGTAATTAGAATGCGTTTTGGTATCTTTGATGTTCAACATAAAAAAAGAACGAATACGGTCACTTGCATATATCCTCTGCAGTGTGGTAAGCTTTGGCTTTGATTATAGTTCATCCTGGGTCTGACTGACATTAAATTGCTTTCCTGCTGTCAAAACCACTGTGTGTGTCTGCGCTACCACCACCAACATCTTTCTACGCCCTTCATTTGTTCATTCTTGGCATATCTAATCTTGCAAGAAATCTCGTCTGGCTTAATTGATAGCCCAAACGAGTCAAAGCCATTTTCTTTTGTGTTGCCCGGAAGCAACCCCCCGATTCCGCCAAAACCGTTCCGACAGTCTACGAGGATAAAGATGTTATGCACTTTCTGAGCAGGCACAACTTGGCAATGCCCTTTATTTAGTATAATGATAGCTGAATTAGATTACTGTAGTAGTTACTAGCGATATCTCAGCTCAATTCTGAAACTTGCATGACCTGAAGTTCGACGAGGCAGCAGACTTGGTCTTGACGAAACCATAAGGAGCAGCCCTCTACACTGCGAAAGCGTGAAATCACAACGCTCATCAAGAGATTAAACTATCACAGAGAAAAGAATTTGCTTGTTCAAATAGTATCTTCCATTCCTGGCTCGTCCCTACTCGCATTTCTTTCTTTAACTCTGTCCATGAGTGCGTTGAGTAGGACAAAGGCGCCGACTGTCACGTTGCTACCGGCATTACCAACTTCTGTTAATGGCAGCGTTGAGAATGAACTGGCTAGAGGAACTAAAGCATCCCAGAGATAGCCATGAAAAACGAATACATGTCCATAATATCTACATTATCTCAGGGTCCGTGGCAATTCCCGGCCAACTTTACCGGCGACCCGAAGGCGCCAGCACTGCATCTTACGACGAGGTCTAAATTGGTCAGTGGAAATGGCCTGCGATGGAGAAAAAAGAGTGACGGTCACTCCGGACGTCATTTGTAGGAGAATTCAACGTCTACTCAGTACCGAAGAAGGCCGCTGGGACCAGACGCTTGGTCTCACTTCACCCACGCCGAGTGCATGCACATACTCAAACCAAAACGAGTCACTGTCCTTGATCCAGTCCTCAACAACTCACTCCCCGCATAAAGCTTTAAAGAAACTACACTTTGATTGTATAAAGACCATGATAGCGCTGCTCCGTCTTGTCAAGCTCACTCATCGTGTTAAACTTCAAGTCACCGCGTTGTGTTTGCGCCACAACCTCTGCGGCGTACCTGTACCATCTTGAGTACCTCTGCACGAGAAATTCAAGGGTGAAAAGACTTGCTGATGCGTGCCAAATTTCATTATCACATCTACAGCGAGCTAGCCCTAAGCTACGCTGAAGCAATCCACCCTAGAGGTTCTGACAAGGACTGTAGACGGATTGTCTTTTCGCTTCGCCAAATTGCACCAGCTTAGTGGAAAGGACAGTAACTGATTCGGAGTAGCTGAGTCGTCAACCGCGCTTGGCTGTCTCAGGGAACAAGAACCTTCTCGGACGAATCGATTGCCAACGCAGCCTCGTAGCAATGCCGCCAAAGCAAAGCTCACGTATACGGCGCCGGCAAAAGACATCGCACTTTGACGTGGCCAGTTACATGCGGTGAGCCTTTGTACACTGTCGTCTGCCATATATATCTGCCGAGGACGTTTTATTCACTTCAAGTAGATACTACGACATATATTGTTTGCCAAGGCGCACCCCCATGCCGCTGAGGGCTTCTGCATCCAGTCCTGCACAGACTTTGAGGCAATGGGCCAAGTCTGGTGTACGCATCGCATGTGCTCGCAGGCGTGAGATTGCCAAAGTATCTACGGGGACAAAGCATCATCTTCTCGTACTCAGGCTATCACGTAGTCATCTCTAAGAAAGAAAAGTCGCATATCTATGTTCGATATACTTACACCGGATCTCGTGTTCTGGAGTGTTAGCATCACCTATTGTCACATGATGAGCTCACTGTCATCGGCCATCGGCTCAGTAAAAAGATGCAGCCGACACAATTAGCTGTAAGAATATCTCGCGCTTGCTTCGTAGACTTCTGACGCGCCGGCTTCAGTTATTGGTCGTTTGTGCTGCCAACTGGATACTGCTGCTGCTTTGCGAGGAGCTAACACTGATAGCCAGCCCGGCCAAGGCAGCAGTACTGTTGCGGGTGCGATAGTATTTGTAGCTTGTGCTAGTAAGCCAGCAGACATTGGGCGGCTAGGCTCAAAGACAATTCCCACGATCGCTCTATTCATTGGCCGAGGCATGAGGGGCTGAGAATAACGACAAACTGCACTGGGGCGGAGATGTAGGGCAGCCGGGAATTACATATCCGGAGCGATTGTTGCGGGCAATGGTCTGTTCGACGTGGACACGGGGCTGGTGCACGGTTTGGGCGAAGTGCGGTGTGCCGATCTCATGCCGAGCACAGCGTGCAACGGTCGGGTGGTGGTGGTGGTGGCAGAGTGCCCGCATATTGAAGACTGTAGCTCATGCGCGATGACGTCGGGGTAAGAGTCTAGAACGCATCCTGGAAGGACAGTCAGATGCAGGCGCGAGGATGTTGTGTAACGACCGGTCAACAGACGATGCAACTGAGGGAATACTGGAATATCGGCAGTTTTTAACGAAACGGACAAACAAGACGCGAAGGAGCAGTTGAGTGTCATTATGGCGTCGCATGATATAATTGCGCAACGGAAGCAGGAAGGATTAATCATGCCAGCGCGTAACGAGTGATCCAACGACCGTCCGCTTGTCATGTCTGTCATTGGTTGTACATTTGCCTAGCTGGATATTGCTAGTCGCCAAGTCGAGTTGCTAACTTGTTGCTTGGTCCGCACAAAGGCACCTATGCTGGCCGCATCAGACCAAGCTGCAGCAAGGCTGGCTATCCTTGTGCGCATGGAAAGTCGAGACGGCGCCGAGACGGCAGGCGCTGGCTAGCGGGCTACCCAATAAATTGGGGTGGAGATGAGCCATTGTGTCGAGTTGGGCTGAGACGAATGGAGACTGAATAAAAGAGCTCGGCGAGTTGCGACATGGTGAGGGCCAGAGGGGGGAGGAATCGAGAGGCTCCAGCTGGAAGCGAGAGACATATCTAGGGTCTGATGATGTAACTGGTGCTGGAGGCTGACCCCTGCTCCCGCCTGTCTGTCCCCCACCTCCCTTGGCGTGGAGAGCGAGAGGGCGTGCTTTGGTTCGCAGTTGGCTAATGCCCGTCTTGAGGAAGCGGTGGCGGGAGACAATTTAGGGGTGTGATACGTTTTGCAAAGCTGCTGAATAGCCAGCACTGAGGGACCGTCGTGTGAGCAAGACGGGCGAGAATGTAGCAAAATGGGCTTTCTGACGGTGGATAGTGCAGAATGCCAAGCACTAAAAGCAGCAGCGGGTGTGGGCCGGTTCATTACGTCGCTGAGAGCCACCTGGACGAAGTGAATTTTCTCTCGTCTTGGTCATCGCTGTGGGTGAAGAGAGCTCCCCGTTTTGGAGGTCGACCGAGTCCAGACGCTGCCACTGTGGGTGTGGTGTGGAGGGGCATGGCGGATGGGCGACGCTAGAGTGAGTTGGAGGGGCAGCTGTCGGGATTAGTAGCAGAAACAAAGGGTTGGGTGTCAGATGCTGCGAGGATGCTGTTTGCACACATGAGGGTATTGCGACAACATCCTGGCTCTTGGATTTTCTGCTCACTGCCCCAGAGTATTGTCTCTGAATTTGTCAGACTAGTCTGTCGGGAGCGTCATCCAGGATGGACATGCCCCTCTCGGGGCTGGGTCGCAAAGGGAGGGGTAGATTTGCGACTTGGGATTGCGGCTCGTGCATGATGCTGATTCAAGCCAAGAAGAAGGCGAGAAAAAGATCGATGGGAAAAGGCGACTAGCATCAAAAAGCGCATCGGCCAAAACCTTGAGTTTCGGCCATAATGCAGGGCGAGGCTGATTATTCGGGCAATGAGTACAAATGCATATCAAGAGCTTTAGTCCGAGCCTTTGACGCGCGCATGAGGTGTGGCGAGCAACAAGACAGCCGGTGACGTCGTTTGCCTGGACATGCAGATTAGCTTTGGCGCTAGAAGGACTGTTGATGGGAGAGAGTTAGATGTTCGCAGGAGCTGCGGCAGGGACGGGGAGGTTGGGAAAACTGAAATGAGTGCCTGAAGGCGCGGTGGTGTATCGGACCGATGCCTTGTGTATATTTTGCATTGATAAGCTGTGGTGGGAATGGGAAGAGGCGGTGGCAATGATGGTTGTTTGCCGTGATGATGTAGTTAGGTGGGTGGGTTGGGCGACGGTGATGGTGGTGATATGTCAGTGCTTTGGCATATGTGCGTGTTTGGCTCCCTAGCCGGATGCCGTGTAGACGAGCTGTGTGTAAAGTGCAACGCTGTGCAAGTGCTATAGCGTCGTGATATTGTAAAATATTTTGCTACCTATTTTGACTGAGCTTCTTTGGTTTTTTATTTATTTGATATTTTTTCCTGCGCAATCAATGTCAAGATTGGTTGCAGTTTGTGTTGAGCTGCACAACGGCCTTGGTGGAGGACATCAGTGCAAGATCCACCGAGTCCACTGTGCGCCCACTGAATTAGTGGCCTCGTGCGGTGTCGGCCACTAAAGGAGCCCACAATGCCACTGAAGCGCCAAATTTGCCCACTGCGCGAGCGAACTGCCACTGAGCCTCCCTAAAATCCCGTGAAATAAAGCACCAAAGCACCTGTAGGGCTTGAGGGCGTAAAGAACGCAGCCCCTCTTCGTCTCTTGACCAAAAGAACTGCCCCTCCAACCAACCTCCAGGCCCCCCCTTTAACAACTGGCAACCAGTAAGCCCCTCTCGTAACCACCACGATTCTCCGTCACCAGCCATTCCCATCTCTCCTCCACCTGCTCGTTGTCATATTCGTCTTTCCGCAAGCCATCTCCGGCCGCATCCCTAGCACCATTGCAAGGGTGCCTGCTCTCTTTCCTCCTCTCGCCGTCTTGCCGCCGCGCCGTTCCCAACCCGCGGACGCCTCTCGGGACCACCTTGGCCACCTCGTCCGGACCTTCCCCGCCAAGCCTGTCGCCCGAAAAAAACACACACCAATTACCATCCTCATTCTGCGAGCCATCTTCTTTCTGCAGATAATCTCAACCCTGTCATCGTCTGCTGTTTTGCCAGCTGTCTCGTTAAAGCCGGCTAGCGCCGCTTCACCTTCTTTTTCCATTCTTCAGCCGCACCATTGACGTCGCGCACACTCGACTACGAGACAGACCGGACACGACAAGCTTCCGTAGCACGCACGCAACCCGCATCGAGTCGTACTGCATCGCTCTTCTTTTTGCCTTCTCGCATTCCTCTCGACGATAAGACCCGCTGACCGGAACGCTTCCGTACATACATAGTATAGAACTTATTCGCACAAAAGGTAAGAATTCACAAACACGAGAAGCATCAGATGCTACACACCTTCCTTGCCCTGTCGTCATCCTGCTTGCCCCTCCCCAACCCCAGCACCAACTTGTCGTACGGCCTCTACCTGTCTTGCTTGGTGTGCTGTTATTCGAATCCTCAGACGCCTTGCTGTTGAGAAGCTGCGCGAAAGGCCATGCCCTGGCCCGGACGACTTGCGCCCGCCTCACGGCCCTGTCGTGCGCCCGCCGACTGTGCGCCTCGCCGTCACTTCGCCATCCCCTAACCGCCGGCGATACGATGCGCCCCGCGCTGGCAGCTTGCGAGGTTGGCTCCAGCGAACTGCTGCCGATAGACCAGGCACGCGCTGGAAACGCTGGACCCGGACGCATGGACCGACGCATGTACGGCTCCTGTACGGAGTACGGCTCCTGTACTGATGCAGCCATGGCTGCAGGGCTGCCGTCCACGCCCAACCGTGCCATCCATCACAAGCGTCTGCGGCTGCCACGCCTGTACCTAAAGGCCCCGGCTGCAGTCCCCTTGTCTCGCCTCGCTTCGTCTCCGGCTTCGACCCCGGTGGCGGAAGACCCTTGCTATATACACTACCACGTCCCCTGCCGTTCCCGTCTCTTCTGCTTCATTGTGCTTCATCCACAGCCTGCTTCTTGCTGTCCACTATAATCATTCTGCCCATCTTTGATCCACTGTTGCCCATGCTTTCTCTTGCCCCCCAACGGTTCGCCGTCTCATCCTCCTCATCTGCTTACCCACCCAACTACGCCTGTCCTGAAGATACCAACATGCCCATCTCGGACGGTGATGATGATGTTGGTTCCTTGCAGGCCTGTCGGGCCTTGTTGCTTGCGCCATACACGACTGCTGACTTTCCATTCAATAGTACTCGGACGACGAAATGGACGTTGATCTCGGAGATGCGGTGGACATGCCCACCTTTAGCCAGATTCTAGAAATGGACGAGCCAGGCGACCGCGAATTCTCTGCCTCCATCGTCTATGGCTTCTTCGATCAAGTTGAAGAGACGTTTGCGTCCATGGACAAGGCTGTGTAAGTAGCTGCCTTCTGGCCCAGACAACACACGTCGCACGCTGACTCCAATAATAGGGAGGAAAAGGACTTGGAGCAGCTTTCCTCGCTCGGCCATTTCCTCAAGGGGTCATCGGCCACACTTGGCCTCGTCCGCGTACGCGACGGCTGCGAAAAGATTCAGCGCTTTGGGAAGCTCGAGAACGAGGACGGTTCAGCAGAACCCAACGCCGATCTGTGTTTGGACCGCATCAAAGAGGCCCTAGCCACTGTCAAGACGGACTATCAGGATGCCGAAATACGTCTGCGCAAATTCTACGATGCCGAAGATGCCTAATGCTACTTTTTGTACGGGCCGCATATCTGGAGCTGCGCTCCATATACCTGCTGGGAAAATAGATTCGAGCGGCACGAAAACGAGGCTGCAGGTGCATCAGGCACATATGCACTGCCGGCGATGGACTTGTGTGGAGGATTATAGTCGCAAGGCATCGCATCGAGTCGGTTGCATGCGCCACACCAGACGCTTGTACAGATTAGACTGGAGATTGCGGAGCTAGTTGGACACGACGATTCAGCGTAGATTCGCTGCATGACATTGGGGGCGCTATTTTGAATACCACGTTTGCATTGGCAGCGCATCCGAGAGGACACTGCTTTTTATAAATTAAGACATCACTGTTGCTTGCGCTGCCCGTGTTCAGCCTGCGAGCCAGGCTTCCAGGCACTGTAATAGTCGGAAACGGCGTATTGTGCTCGTAATGATGAATTAACGGGCTAGAGTGATGTTTTTGCGGATATAATGGAAATCTGGAAACTCACCACCGCTGAAGACACGAGCAGCACTGATACAACGAAGAGGAGTACGTGGTGCTGAGAGGGAGTCATGAGCTTTGAACTTTGCCACTTATAAGATATTACCTGATCTGCGCGCCGTGGATCTTTCAATAATTTGGTCCACGATCTCACTGCACATAAAAGCTGTGGCTGTGCCAGCCATGCATACAGATCAGCTCGATACCGCGGCCCATCTCTCCACTAGGCAGCCACGCAGCTTATCCTCTGACCACCAGTGCAGTGGTTCTCCCTCTGCGTAAGCCACATCACAAACTCCAACTCACCATCTTACCATCTCTGTCTCGGCACAAATGGCAGCCCGTCAAGCCGCACCCGCCCGCCGCGGCACCAACCCTACACATTTCCTCTGTATACCGCTCCTGCGGCGGCAGTTGGCGCGCAACATGGCCGGCTTTCGGGCCGACGTCAGCAACATCAACGGCGCCGCGCCGCTGCCGGCCGACGCGGTGCGGCCGCCGGGCACCATGCACATCACCCTGGGCGTCATGAGCCTGTCCCAGCCCGAGCAGCTGGCGCGCGCCGTCGCCGTGCTGAAGGAGCTCCGATTGCGGGACACCCTGGCCGAAACGACGAGGGCGGGTTCGCAGGGAGGGCGCGTGTGGCTGGCGCTGAAAGGAATGGCAGCGATGCAGGATGCCTCACACACGGGCGTGCTGTACGCGCCGCCGTTGGATGTCGAGGAGCAGGCAGACGGCTTGCTGTATGCGTTTTGCCAGGCGGTGCGGCGTCGGTTCATAGACGCGGGGCTCATGGAGGCGGAGAAGCGCCCGTTCCTGCTGCACGCGACGGTGGTGAATACGACGCATGTGAAGCGGCCTAGGGGGCAGGGGAGAGAGAGGCTGATGCTGGATGCGAGGGCGTTGCTGGAGGAGTACGCAGAGCATGTCTGGCTGGATCGGCACGAGGTACGGACGCTGGCCATTTGTAGAATGGGCGCAAAACCAAAAGGGGACCACGGGGATCAGGCGTACGAGGTAGTCGAAGAGGTGACTGTCTAGATAATTCAGTCAGTGCCTCGAAATTTGCAGCCAGCCAAGGACGTGACAAGAACGTAGCACCGGGGACATGGGCTTCTTGACGTTCTGGGCTCAAGAGGGTTACTTGGAGGATACAAGTGCGCGTGCGAAGAAAAGAACATCACTACAGTCCGTGAATGAGCAGAAGATATGCTATCAGCAGCCTCAACTGATAATATACATGGCCGATATGCTACTCATCTACATCAAGCTCAAGAACACTGCGCAACGAGAATAAATCTCGACAACCTCGATGGCTACAGAAATCACTGAGATGGAGACTTGTCCAACTATTGTCGCAGTATCCACAGAAAATAGAGCTCCGACTGTTCGCAAGGCAATAACTTTTGTGAAAAGGACGGAGAGCATTTCTAGCCCTCCTTCAGCTCTTCCGCTTGGTCTAGACTCTTGCGTTGTTGTGTAAGACGGAGACTACTAGAAATGGATTGCTGGTTTAAGAATATGGACGCGTAAAAACAATTTTGGTTTCTCGCTATTATATGTCGGCGGACTGTTTCTCTACTGTTTTTGCTATTCCATCTACTCGTGGTAGTTTCCTCCATCGTTAGTTTTCCCGTCTCATAGGTTATTGCTAGGACTCGCACCGAACTACTTCAAGGCGCGCCAACCATGACCCCTCCAGCCACAGCCCCGCGCTGACCTCTATCCACCATCTTCAACTCCGTCATTCCGAGTCGCACATCACGCTGACCTCGCCCCAGGCTGCCAGATTGGCACCTTGACTCTTGATCGCTATATCTGGCACAGAAACAGGCTTCACGAGACCATACCACCAGTTTGCTTTGCAACAGCAACGCGACGATGCGTGACGACCTATAGGTAGCAACGGATCGATTCCCCCACACACGAGATCAACTCGACGACCACCATGAGCTCCTCTGACAAACGCCGCACACACGGCGGCACTGGGAACCACGTCCTGCGAACGGCGTCGTCCGCGCGCCATGCTCATCATAATGCTGGGTCGGGCAGTGGTTCGACTGGGGCCAGCGCCGGCGCAGGCAGCGGCGCAGGCAGCCATTTGCCAGCTGTGCCCCAGCGCGTCGCCGTGGTCAATGCCAGCGCCGTGAGCGACGACACGCACGACACCGCCGACAAGGACAAGGACAAGGACGAAAAAAAGGAACCGACGGGGCCGAGCGGCGGAGGTACAGTCACGCGCACCTCATCGTCGCGCACTGGAAAGGACAAGCACCGCGACCGCGACCGCGACCGAGACAGGGAGTCTGCGAGCCTTGCTGCGCAGGTCAAGCAAAAAGACGAGCGCATCGCCTATCTGGAGCGCGAGATGGACACCATGGAGCGCGAGTTTCAGCACCAGCTGGACAAGATGAGCGCCAACGAGAGCGAGACGGCGACCTTTTGGCAGTCCAAGCACAGTGCGATACACCAGCAGTACCTACGGACGGATACGGAGCTCCGCCTGCTACGGGCAGAAGTGGACGTCCGAGAGGCAGAGAGGGAAGAGCTCCGGCAGGGCTGGGACGTGCTACGGCGAGAGATAGAAGTGCTGCGGCGAGAGGTAAAGGAAAAGGATGAAGAGAACCGCGCGCTACGAGGGCAGGTGCGGGGTCTCAAGGAGTTTGTGAGTACAAGCACGAGGGCCGATGGCCAGACGAGCGACGAAGTGTTTGGCGACGGCATGGCGCGGTTGGGAAATGGGCTGCAAAATTGGGTCATTTCCCATTTCCGAAAAGCAAAGCTTGGTGAGTCGCGTATCTGGCCAGTAGTCGTCTGACCAAGAGCTAAGTGTTGGTACAGACTTGTCGAAACTAGACGACGAGATGACGAGGGAAATCAGCACGCTGGTGCCCATGTATGAAGAGCTTGCCAAGACGGCCAAGGTACATTTTTTGCAATCCATAGTGTCGCGGATCCTCGTCGACATGATTTTCGACTCTTACTTTGTGGGCCTCTCCAAGGAGCAGACGAATCTGTTTCGCCAGATGGAGCAGCTCCTGTCCTCATTCTGCGGCCAGGAGCTGGAGCCCGTCAACCAGTGGCGCGCATCAACGCTGACGTTGCTCCGGCGTGAAGCGCCGCAGCTGCTCCAAGACGACACGACCATCTTTGCGGAGACGGTGGTGTCGCGCACAAACCACATCCTCGATGCCCTGACCGGCGACACCGCCATGGCCAGCGCCAACGGCGCCGAGGGCGCGCGCGACGCCGCCCTGCGCGTGCTCGTCAACAACTCGATAGAGCTCGCGCGGCTGCTCGTCGTGCAAAAGGCGGTGCTGCGCGTGTACATGCCGCAGGTCCTGCCGCACCAGCGCGTGCTCTTTGAGCCGAGCACGATGGAGGACATTGGCGGGGCGGAATACGACGACGACGATGATGATGGCGTGGGCGGGCTGGCGGAGCGCGAGGTTGGGTGCGTGGTGTTTCCGGGCGTGGTGAAGCGAGGGGATGAGCACGGCGCGCAGATGCAGTACAGGAATGTAATTTGCAAGTCCAAGGTTGTGTGCAGGCAGGAGTAGAAATGTTTTGTCGAGAACTTGCAGAGTTGAAAGCTTGTATTATGATGACATAGAGTACAGTGAAAAAAGTACGGATTACGATTGAAGAAAATCGGCATGATGTCTCCGTCGGGCATTCAATGACAAATTTAAGACGCAGCATAAAACTTACATTGTGGAAAGATTATACACATGTCTCATTTCTTCATTTCTCTCCTGCTCGTTGTTGCGCTGCTTGTCATCCATCTAGTTTCTACCCGTGATTTCGTCGTGCTTGTACGTCCTCGTCGTCAGCACTGAGGTGTTGAAGATGGCATGCAAGTACTGTTTACGAAACGCTTTGTATCGTGGTTCCTTTTGTCGTTGGTTCAAGTGGTAGTCGCGCCGGGAGCAGGAGCCCATGCCCGCCCATGCACTGATTTTCTTGTGAGGAGTAGTCAAGATTACTACTATACTGATAATGAAATATGGGCTCCAAGAATGTTGTCCCCTCATGTTTGTGGAAAGAGCCAAGTGTCCGGGTAGGAGGCTCGAGACATCGATACTTTGGCCAGCAGACCAACACAGACCAGCACAGCCGCAAAGAAGCAGAGCGACGCATTATGAAGTCGTGAGCACTGTAAACGTCCCATGCCACGTTTGTGGACCTGGCCGGTCGCTTCTATTACTGCTTTGCCGCTCTTGGGCTTTGTCATCCTCCATGTTGGCCGTCGACTCGGACACTTTGTTTTTGCAATGAGTGTTTCGGGGTGCGCACTGATCGTGGTGCTCTTTGTTAAATATGAGCCGTTGCTTGTCAAAGACATTTATATATATATATATATATAT